>JAVTVY010048222.1:0-23756 GCA_036873755.1 Hanleya hanleyi | reverse complement strand
GGCCACCGCGCATGCGCAGAATGACCCTAGTTCAACCCCACACCCAGTCCATCAGATGCCCCTTCATGAATGCTTCACTTTGATACCTCACTCGATCCCATTGGACCATTAGGGGATCCCCTAGCTCCAAAAAGGCTATTTTCATGCCCTTGGGCCACCGCGCATGCGCAGAAGGCCGATATGTCAACCCCACACCCAGTCCATCAGATGCCCCTTCACGAATGCTTCACTTTGATACCTTACTCGACCCCATTGGTCCATTAGGGACTCCCCTAGCTCCAAAACGTCTATTTCCATACCCTTCGGCCACCGCGCATGCGCAGAATGCCGATAGTTCAACCCCACACCCAGCTCATTAGATGCCCCTCCACATAAGCTTCACTTTGATACCTCACTCGACCCCATCGGACCCTTAGGGGCTTCCCTAGCTCCAACACGGCTATTTTCATACCCTTCGACCACCGCGCATGCGCAGAAGGCCGATAGTTCAACCACACACCCAGCCCATTAGATGCCCCTTCACATAAGCTTCACTTTGATACCTCACTCGACCCAATCGGACCATTTTATCTAGGGACTACTTTTTCTCCGCGGAAGCTTTTTCCCGAGACCGAATCACCGCCAAAACCACGGCCAAACCGCATCACCGCGCATGAATACATTTTTTTTTTTTTTTTTTTTTGCCGGAACTTTTTTTTTGTGCACTGACTGACACCGGTGAAAATATGCAAATGAGGGCTGGGATGGGGCAGGTGAAATTGTCCACCATTTTGAAACACACCACCCATAACACACAACTACAAGCCGCCATTTTGAAACACACCACCCATAACACACACAAACAAGCCGCCATTTTGTTTTTCCACCTCCACTCACATCCACACAGGCCACGCCCCATTTCGCCTCATCACGCATGCGCACCGCCTCAATTTTAAGTTCTGCGCATGCGCAGTGAGGCGCTAATCTATCTACTTGCGCATTGCATACTACTATCGTGTGTCGCCATTATTGCGGAGCGCTATCCGATATTTTACCGTATGCTGTTCGTTCTTCATCCGGCAGGGAACAGACTCGAGAAATCTGATAAATTACAGGCTTTTCATACTAGTTCTTAAACATATATCGTCTAAGCTTACTAAAGATACAGATATGAATAACTTCCGTTTCGTCCAAGAGGTGTTGTAGATCTGTAATTTTGAACAAGTAGGACAGCATATGACTCGTAAATGGCGGGTTACGTTGGGATTATGTCGTTAGAGTTTAGCGGATTGGCTGACGACATCACGTGGTTTTAATTTCGGGCAATTCCCTCATATAGTTGTCGAAAGTAGGCTGAACATGGATACACACGATCAGTCAGTCTTACCGCGTATATAGATGACCCAGATGGTTACAGGTTGTCGTCAAACCCTGCCCTAACGCAGAAAACCATGTTTCTCCTGTATGCATTCCTGAAACGCGCCCTAGTGGCAGTTTGTACGATTAGATTATCAGCAGAAATGTATTACGTTCCATTCTTTGAATTAATCACCAATTATTTCGTGTTTATGGTTTAATTTACACCATTATGACACAGTATGTCGAGCTTAAGCCGCCATACCTCACTTTGGAGAAGAAAGTCTGAGCTTGACAACAACAACATGCTGAACCCACCGATCAGCTGCCAGACAATGTCAACACGGGGCCGACACGAGACGTCGACGATGACAATGTTGGGTTTAATTGGACTTGGGTACAAGTCGTCTGTGTTGGCATCCTCTTTTCATCAGGACCAGTGGTGTTGTTAAGCTTTCCAGCAGACATCTTAGTGAAAATCCAAGTGTTTAGGTTAGAACACAGCCTCCTATAAATGCCCTGATTCAAACACCAGAGAACACATATCCGAGCAGCCTGACCGTATATTTATGTCAAGGGGTGTTTAATCTATTCTCCTAAAGGAATTTGAAGCAACTTTTGCAACAATGAGACAATTTCTTCATTTATGGATCACGAATCCTTTCGACAAGCATACCGTGCCGTTTTACGCCAACAGGTGACACCCGGGGCAGAAGACCAGCATACCAAGGAGCATAAAACGACTACCATCTGGTGGCAAACACTTTTTTAATTCCGATTAGTTACCGGTGTAACTTTCTCTGTGCAAAATCTTGCATTTCATTCGCATTGGCGTTCCTAGGAATTTGCACATATCAATGATAGTTGATCCGTAATGGTACGTTATTCGAATTCCAACAGAGGCAGATTGTCGAACAAGGCTGAAGGAAACGGGTAGTCCTTCGGAGTTTCTCGAACCGTGGAAAGAAATACTCAAGAATCAATTGGATTCGCCAGAACTACACTGTTCTGTCAAAGTTTCGAATTTTTTATCAATGCACGAACCATTGTGGCCGAGACTGTACATTCTATGAAGAGATATATTCCTGAGAAATCCATTATGATAAAAGAATACTTGTAGCTATCAGGATATCACGACAGGAACGCCATGTTGTCTTGGTAACAACGAAACAAAACGTGTTGTCCGATTCTCTCGTCCAATAAACTCGTCAGTAATATCACTTGAGTGAATGTTCACTCCTGTAGGAGTGGAAATTACTGTTACTAAATAAATACCATAATTTCTGCAAGAATAGATATTTTCCCCCACCTTTTCAAACAGTACATTGATCCTTATCCTCCCCTGATTCCATAACCCTAGAATAGTAGATATATTAGGGGGGGGGGGGAGTATGGTATATAAATCGGTATATATCGCTAATTCATAGGAAGAATGCATTTTCGTGATATCCACTGATAAATGTACTGTTGTGTGTGATTATTTCGGGAATCATTCTTTTCTTGTGGAATGATATTTTATTTATTTAGTAACAACAATAACAACAACGACGACAGCCATTTCTAATCAAGGCACTGCGAAAAATTCGCTCGACTTTGAGTGGAATTTCACTCAACTTTTCAATGAAATCATTCTACCTTGAGTGACTTGTTCACTCAACTTGAATGATTCGTGACCTCAATATAACTGAAAGTTGAGCCGGATTTATCAAACTATATTAAGAACAAAAACTAATTAAACTTTACTGAATTTAACCCTCAACTGAATGAAACGTTCACCCAAGTGTACACTCTTAGAAACAAACTTTGAATGGGGCACGGCGCATCACGTTGGGCACACCGGTTCTCGTCAGATCACCGAAGTTAAGCAGCGTTGAGCTCGGTCAATACTTGGATGGGTGACCGGGTGCTGTATTGACTGGGCTGATCAGTGTCCAGAATAATAGGAACTGTGGACACTCTCGTGTTCTGGCACATGTAGGCACCGTCGTGATATGACTGAAACAATGTTGAAAACGACGTTAAATCCTACTCACTCACTCACTTGAATGGTGTATGTGCAAAATGTTTATTCTACATAATAAGTATTCTTATTCTTAAGTACACATATTTAGTTGAGCAAGAATAATTAATAGAGCAGACTTTTCAGGTGTAACCATTTGTTTCTATGTACCATCCGGTGTTCGGACAAAGAACTCTCAGTGTCAAAGTGTGTCACTGTCAACATTGATCACAGGAGCTCGTTACCATTGTTAATTGGTTAATTATGTTGATTGGGTGGTCGTCATAGAAAATGCCTTCACCACCACATAATTAACAACGTTAACGAGCCCCTGTGACATTGATGGGAAGAATGTGATCTCCCAACATTAATTAGATACGAACTTTTGCTATCGAAGTTATTTGGCAAATTTAATATCCGATTTCTTTGTGATGCGCCTTAGATCATGAGGTTCTATATAACCTAATTGCAAACTAAATGAGGAGGCCATTATTGCGGAGCGATATCCGATACTTTACCGTATATTTTTCGGTCTTCATCCGGCGGAGAACAGGCTCGAGAAATCCTATTAATTCAAGCTTTTCATACTACTTCTGAAACATGTATTGGAGCGATATGTATTGTCTGAGCTTACAAAAGATACAGATATGAATAACTTCCGTATCATCCAAGAGGTGTTGAAGATCTGTAATTTTGAACAAGTAGGACAGCACATGACTCGAAATGACGGGTTACGTTGGGGTCACGTCGAAAGAGTTTAGCTGATTGGCTATTACGCCTGGTGGTGATTTCGGGGAATTCCCTCATATAGTTGCCGAGAGTAGGCTGGAAATGGATACACACGATCCCAGGGTCAGTCTTACCGCGTATAGATGACCCAAATGGTTACAGGTTGAACTATATGATGTAGCGTCATTGGCTACGTAAATCTCCACATTTCGGATGTCACCGTGATATACGTGGGACCACAGAGGAAGGCGGAAGAAAAGCCCACAGAACGGAAGAGTATCTGTCCGGAGCTTTTTCTCCGTTATCTCTTTCACATCTTTACGAGGCAATGAGTGTTGTTCCAAGGCAACCCCCTTTTTTCTAAAAGACTAATTTACTGCAAGTGAGAAGTTTACAACAAAATTCCCATAAAACATGAAAGGTGGCGAGAAAACTATGGTCCTGAAGATGCACTCTTTTTGTTAAGACGAGTGTTTAAACTGTTAAAAGTTTCATTCGTAAATACAAATGTGGCTCAGTTATGACCGCAGAATTTCTTTATGGACGGTGGGACGGTGGGACAAGATTTCCGGATTTACCACTAAAATTCCATGATTTCGGTTTCGTACACAAAACATTTGCTGGATAGTTGAAGAGACATAAACAGAATTGTTGTCTTCTATCATAATGAACGCACAGACAAAAGACAAAAGCAAAGACAAAATTTTCCAAACATTTACAAATATCACTGATGGCATATTTTTCAGACAAACAAAAAAAATAATTATAGATTCAATACGTACCGTGTCGCTGGAAAGTGATGGACATAAAATTTCAAGTTCAGAGTTTTCTCCCCTTTTCTATAACTTTCCCTCTGTTCAGGTAAAAGATACCAGATATATTTCTCATTTACGACCATATTTGCATGAATCTGAATAGATAATTACCTGAATCTCGTGGATATAACTGATTTAATTTAAGCGATGAAGCTTGAGACACAGAAAAATAAAAACAATGGGGGTAGTGCATGCCGATTTTTATGTTTTTCGCTCAAAAGTCGGTTACCACCCATTTTGACAGCGTGGCTCAGTTCGATTTTGAAATAATCATACCCAAAATCGTGTGGAAGATCATGGAATTAGAGCTGATTAATTATGAAAGCGTTTTAAATAGTGCAAACACAGCTTCCGTGGTCTGCTATTTCATCAGTCTACTTCAGTCGATATTAACCAATTAGGTGGCATCTTCACATTTAGTCCTTATAGCTACTGATACCCACTCTTCGATCTGATTAGCTGATACCTCGAAAGTGGTACCCATAGCCTCTCAGTGCGTCCTGGTGAGGAGAAGGATGCATGCCTCAATTTCGAGGCATGCATCCAATGATTAATAATACTAGCGTAAAACCCGTCCTACGGACGGTGGGACTGCAAATTTGGATATATGCTCTGCGGAATGTAGACATATGTGGGATGAATTGTTTGGGCAGGATATCATTTTCCTTTATCCACTTTCCGTTTCCAATATAAACTGTTCTAATGTTATACACGTGAAACCTCAACCAGAATATAATTGAACAATGATCGGTGAAGAATTGACCCATTCAGTATAGTTGATAAATTCCACTAATTGACTTCACTCTCCTCTTCTCTGAATTAATCGAAGACCATTTGAAGACGAAAGATAGAATTACACATGCTATGCTATTGTACAAGTAGTATATAAAGGTGATTACAGCGCGTATTGACCTACCTTTTTGCTCCCCCCGGTGGAGGATTGAGGAGGAACTTGATCACGTGACGATCATGTGATCGTTGGGGAAAAACTACCTCCAGCACAAGAGAGCTCCAATCTAGGGGGAGGTAACTCTGGGTGACTATAGTTCCGGCAACCTGTAACCTTTGTATTCCTCCGCGGTGATGCGGTCTGGTGGTGATGCGGTCGCGGAAGAAAGCTTCCGCGGAGAAAAAGTAGTTCCTGGACTTGAAATACGCTGCATGGTCCGATGGGGCCGAGCGAGGCTCTTTTCAGTCATGTCATGGGTGTTTTCACAGAATAAATAAATAAATAAATAAATAAAATGAATTAATTTTAATTGTATATATTACTGATTACAGAGCCCATTTTGTCACGGGGAGAAAAAACCCTCACATTACCCTAAAAAAAACCTCTAAGCCATATAATAATAATAAACATAATCTATAGGTGTTGTACCATGTTAATAGGATCAGTCTAGCATCTGTACCACCCTAGGGTCGAGCGTTTATTGTCCCGTGTATCTCCGCAAGAAATCAACAAACAAAATGGCGGCTCCAGGATGGTGTGGACGCCCATTCCACATCACGGCGTCGATCCTAATCATAGCGCCATCTGCACATACTGACGCAAGGGAGACAACTCGTGTGGCCCAAGGGTATGGAAATAGCCGTTTTGGAGCTAGAGGAGCCCCTAATGGTTCAATGGGGTCATATGAGGTATCAAAGTGAAGCAATCGTGAAGGGGCATCTAATGGGCTGGGTGTGGGGTTGAAATATCGGCATTCTGCGCATGCGCGGTGGCCCAAGGGTATGGAAATAGACGTTTTGGAGCTAGCGGAGCCCCTAATGGTCCAATGGGATCGAGTGAGGTATCAAAGTGAAGCATTCGTGAAGGGGCATCTGATGGGTTGGGTGTGCGGTTGAAGTATCGGCATTCTGCGCATGCGCGGTGGCCCAAGGGTATGGAAATAGACGTTTTGGAGCTAGGGGAGCCCCTAATGGTCCAATGGGATCGAGTGAGGTATCAAAGTGAAGCATTCGTGAAGGGGCATCTGATGGGTTGGATGTGCGGTAGGAATATCATTCTGCGCATGCGCAGACGCAATGCGGAGCTCGTCCAATCAGAAGCGAGTATTTCAAATCCGTCAGAGCTCTCGTCCAATCAGAAGCGAGTATTTTGACCCGGTGCATTATGGGACATATCCAAGATGGCGGCACGTATGTTCAAGATGGCGGCACATCCGGTGTCGAAAACTGGCCATTTCATCAAGATGTGGTCACCTAGTGTCGAAAACTGGACCTTGTATGGGCCCTGCTAGACGTTTTGGAGCTAGGGGAGCCCCTAATGGGCCGATGGAGTTGTATGAGGTATCAAAGTGAAGTATATTTCAAGCATGGGTGGGTGCATGTAAAATTTTTCCTGAAAAAATACGGAACACGGACTTTATCCTAAATTACGTGAAAATGCCTATATGGGGTATGGGAGGTATAGGACCATCCTGGGAGACCTACTTCTCGACATTTGCGGTATAGGTTGTGGGGTCTCGTTTTCTTAGTCTCGTCAAGACAAACAGTCTCGTCAAGGAAGTGTCCCGGCACGAATCGGTGAAATTTTTGAAAAAGTACGATATAGCCCCATATAGGCCCATACTGGGGGTATAGGATCGATGTTTGTCCCCCTGGGAAACGTACTTCTATACATTTGCGGTAGGGTTGTTTGGATTTGTTTTTCACGTCTCGTCATTTAGAACACGATAGGAAGTGTCCCGGAGCGAATCGGTGAAATTTTTGAAAAAAGTCACCGAGACCCATATAGTCCCATACTGGGGGTATAGGACCAATGTTTGTCCCCCTGGGAAACCTACTTCTATACATTTGCGGTATAGGTTGTGGGGTCTCGTTTTCTTAGTCTCGTCATTTAGAACATGATAGGAAGTGTCCCGGAGCGAATCGGTGAAATTTTTGAAAAAAGTCACCGAGGCCTGGGTAGGCCCATAGGCCTATACTGCATGGCTATGGGTGTATAGGGCCATACGGGGTGGACATGTTGGAGTCTAGGTGAGTCCCTAATGGTCCAATGGGGTCGAGTGAGGTCTTATTTTGAAGCTCTCGTGGAGGAGCACTTGACTACACTAATGGTTCGTCCGTGTTCAATAGTCTGCGCATGCGCAGCCTGGCCGTATTATAGTAAGTAGGCATTTTGGGGGTATGTGGGTGTGTGTTTGGGTTAGAGATGGGCTATTCACGGTTCGAATGGGTCGTGTGAGGTATCAATGTGAAGCTTGTGTGGGGTAGAGTCAGAATGGCGTGTTTTTAAATGCATGTCGCGTCAATATGCGCATGCGCAGTCTGGCCGTAGTAGAGAAATCAGGCATTTTGGGGGGTATGTGGGTGTGTGTTTGGGGTAGAGATGGACCCCTATGGGTCCGAATGGGTCGTGGAAGGTGTCAAAGTGAAGCTTGTGTGGGTTAGAGTCAGAATGGTGTATTTTTAAGTGCAAGTCGCGTTAATCTGCGCATGCGCAGTTGGTTGTAGTAAGTAAAGTGGCCATTTTGGGGCAGTACATGAAGGTATTTGGGGTCGAGATGGGCTATTCACGGTTCGAATGCGTCCTGGAAGGTGTCATCTTGTAGCTCTCGGGGTGTAGACCCTGATTTGAGGGCTGTTCACGTCACCTGTGACGTCATCGGTGACGTCATCAGTACGAGTAGTAAGTAAAGTGGGTATTTTGGGGCAGTGAAAGGAAGGTATTTGGTGTAGAGATGGTCCATCCTTGGTCCGAATGCGTCCTGGGAGGTGTCATTTTGTAGCTCTCGGGATGTAGACCCCGATTTGGGGGCTGTTCACAGCATCTGTGACGTCACTGGTGACGTCATCAGTACGAGTAGTAGCGAAAGTGTGTATTTTGGGGCAGTGAAGGAAGGTATTTGGGGTAGAGATGGACCATCCTTGGTCCGAATGCGTCGTGTGGGGTGTCATTTTGTAGCTCTCGGCGTGCAGACCTCGATTTGAGAGCTGTCCACAGCATCTGTGACGTCATTGGTGACGTCATCAGTAGGAGTAGTAGCGAAAGTGTGCATTTTGGGGCAGTGAAGGAAGGTATTTGGGGTAGAGATGCTTCATCCTCAGTCCGAATGCGTCGTGTGGGGTGTCATCTTGTAGTTCTCGGCGTGCAGACCTCGATTTGAGGGCTGTCCACAGCATCTGTGACGTCATTGGTGACGTCATCAGTAGGAGTAGTAGCGAAAGTGTGCATTTTGGGGCAGTGAAGTAAGGTATTTGGGGTAGAGATGCTTCATCCTCACCGCGGTGGAAACCTTTACACCGCGCGCGCCGGGGTCAAAGGTCAGTTCCGGTCACGTGAACGGAAGCGGAAGTGACCTCGCAGAGGTCATATGCAAATGTCACTTCCGAGCTCTGAGCTCCACAGGCTTTGAAGTGCCCAAAGAGACACGGAGGTTACCGAAGATGTCACGGCTCGGCCCTCGACTTGGGGATAGTTGAACTGAGTGTGCTAAAAATAGATCACCAGCTAGCGTGCTATAAAAGGGAAGCGGCCTGGCCGTTTCATCAGACACTCTGTCAACCACCAAGATGTTCACTTGCACAACTTGCCAGAAGCAGTTTACTCGTCTAGATAATTTACGACGCCACGAGACCTTGCGATGACGTATACTTGTATAACCTGCGCACTGTATACTTGACCTCGACCTGAATTTCGGTACGCGACACATCGTCTCCACCTGATGTATCCACTCATAAAAAATTGCAACTGTGGATAGAAAACATTCTGTATACTTGTATAACCTGTATACTTGTATAACCTGCGCACGGTCATTTAATCGGGAAGATGCTTTACTGCGCCACGAACGTTCATTCCACGAGGACGCGACGGAACAATGTAAGGATTGTGGTCAACTCTTCAAACGACGCAGTCAGTTAAAACGGCATCAGCGTTTGATCCATGGTCCGTCACCACGGTTTTGGCGACAACTTCCTACTGAAGAGGAGCCACGGAAGGTCAGACCCACTGAAGATAAGCCCGGGAAGACGAACGCCACTGGTGATGCGATGACGGAGAGCCCGCCTATACCCACAGTTGAGAAGAGCCTGGATTTCCGGCCGGATCCCACCGTTACGGTTTCGAGTCATACGTCATACATCGAACATTTTCTGGACGAACCCATAAATGTTCCTAGCGATCTCTTACCCGAAGATCATCCAGAGAGTGACATCTCTCGGCGCCATTGGTCCATCACACGGCACTGTTTCCACCGTCATCGCCCTATTCAAGATATCTACAATTTCCCACTGACCAACCTCACCCGTCTACGCAGCTACGTGGAAACCTACGGCCTTCACATTAAATGTAGCATTTAGGTACATCTTATGCCATAAGATGACGGGTGAATTGCGCTATTTCTATTCCAGTGCCATCAACCCAGTGTACGACCAACCGTTTACCATCATTAACCGGAGGTCACTAGAGATGATGCTGGACCAAGTGGAACAATTGGATGTCTTGGGATGGGCCCAACAACAACGACCCAACACCACGTGGGCAGTGAAGAGGGTGACCAATGTTACGTTTTTCCTTACCAAGCTGATCCACCACTGCCATCGGTTGAATGCGTCACTCGTGCACTGATGAATACCATAACATGCCGTACATACTGTCTATGTCTACATGCTGATCATTGACTTGAGCTCAGTAAACACTTGTACCTAATGTGACGGTGCGTTAAATAATAAAACATGGTGTTTGATATTTCAATTTGTTTTGCTGTGAACATACTAAACACACCCAGGGCGGCTCCCCCAGCCTGGGTATGATGTAACATTGGGGATAATAAACTGTATGAACATTGCTGAACTTGTTGTTATTCACATCACCCCATTGACTTGATAGGCAGATCCCAATAAGCCCGGGGATCGATATTAGCCCTTTTGGCTAGAGGTGATAGGGGTTTTCCCCTAGTTTAGAACTGATTGTGCTAAAAATAGATCAACAGCTAGCTTGCTATAAAAAGGAAACGGCCTGGCCGTTTCATCAGACACTGTGTCAACCACCAAGATGTTCACTTGTACTACGTGCTCGAAATCATTCACTCGCCGGCACGACGTGCGCCGACATGAGGCTACCAAGCACGATGGAACCGCCCGGTATAGCTGTACGATATGTAGGCCTACACTGTCGTTTCAGCGCCCAGATCATTTACAGCGCCATGAACGTTCAATTCATGGGCCATCCAAGCGTCCATGCGAAGAATGTGGTCAACTCTTCAAACGACCCAGTCAGTTAAAACGGCATGAGCGTTTGATTCATGGTCCGTCACCACGGCATGAGGGACAACTTTCCACTAAAGAGGCACCCAGGAGGGACAGATCCACTGAAGATGAACCCGGGGAGGAGAATGCCACTGGTGATGCGATCACGGAGAGCCCGCCTATACCCACAGCTCAGAAGAGCCTAGATATCCAGCCGGTCCCTAGCATCACTGTTTCCAGTCATACGCCTGACAACAACGAACATTTTCTGGAAGATGCGGTGGATGTTCCCAGCGATCTCTTACCCGAAGATCATCCAGTGAGTGAGATGTATCGACGCCATTGGTCCATGATCCGACACTGCTTCCACCGTCATCGCCCTATATTGGACTTGTACAATTTCCGACTGACCGACCTCGCCCGTCTACGCAGCTACGTGGAAGCCATCTTCAATGACCAACCTACGTCCTTCACATTAAATGTAGCATTTGGGTACATCTTATGCCATAAGATGACGCGTGAATTGTGCTATTTCTATTCCAGTGCCATCAACCCAGTGTACGACCATCCTTTCACAATCACCAATCGGGCGTCGCTAGAGACGATACTGGCCCAACTGGACACTGTGGATCCCTTAGAATGGGCCTATGAACAGCGTCCCAACACCAAGTGGATAGTGGAGAGGGTCACCAATGTTACGTTCTTCGTGGTTAAACTGACCCACCACCCCGATCGGATGAAAGTATTCACCCATGCACTGATAGATACTCAGAATGCGCAAACAACTATCTGAGGATATGTTTCCTCAACGGTATCCTGGCCTGTCCGATGACGATTAGAACAAACGGTTCAGAGCGAACATGGCCGAAGATGGAACTTTCTGAAATGGCGACTTCTGATTGGACAAGAGTAGCCGAGAATACATCTAACGGACAGGAACGAATATGACAGATGCAAATGGTGGCCTCTGATTGGACAAGAATATTCTTGAATTGTAAATATACCCAACGCGGCTCCCCCAACGTGGGTATGATGTAACATTGGGGAGAATAAACTATATGGAAAAAAACTTCTTGTTGTTGTTGTTCTCTCATGTGTGATCCTTGTTGTTGTTGCTGTTGTTGTTCTCTGTCCGGTCTATATCATGGTGTTATGTTAGAGTGTTAAGGTGTAACGACGGGCGTCGACGGGCGTCACTGCATTTCGAAGAATTAGTGACAATTCCATGGAATATCAGAGCTTCTGAGCTATTTCACCTGGGCGTTCATCAGAGGCCACCATTTGCATCTGTCATATTCGTTCCTGTCCCTTATATGTGTTGTAATTGAAGCATTAAGAATGGCGTTGGTGAGCGTTGCTACAAGATGACACCTCACACGACGCATTCGGACCAAGGATGGTCCATCTCTACACCAAATACCATCCTTCACTGCCCCAAAATGCCCACTTTCGATACTACTCCTACTGATGACGTCACCAATGACGTCACAGATGCTGTGGACAGCCCTCAAATCGAGGTCTGCACGCCGAGAACTACAAGATGACACCCCACACGACGCATTCAGACTGAGGATGAAGCATCTCTACCCCAAATACCTTCCTTCACTGCCCCAAAATGCACACTTTCGCTACTACTCCTACTGATGACGTCACCAATGACGTCACAGATGCTGTGGACAGCTCTCAAATCGAGGTCTGCACGCCGAGCTACAAAATGACACCCCACACGACGCATTCGGACCAAGGATGGTCCATCTCTACCCCAAATACCTTCCTTCACTGCCCCAAAATACACACTTTCGCTACTACTCGTACTGATGACGTCACCAATGACGTCACAGATGCTGTGAACAGCCCCCAAATCGGGGTCTACACCCCGAGAGCTACAAAATGACACCTCCCAGGACGCATTCGGACCAAGGATGGACCATCTCTACACCAAATACCTTCCTTTCACTGCCCCAAAATACCCACTTTACTTACTACTCGTACTGATGACGTCACCGATGACGTCACAGGTGACGTGAACAGCCCTCAAATCGGAATGTACACCCCGAGAGCTAAAAGATGACACCTCACACGACGCATTCGAACCGTGAATAGTCCATCTCGACCCCAAATACCTTCATGTACTGCCCCAAAATGGCCACTTTACTTACTACAACCAACTGCGCATGCGCAGATTAACGCGACTTGCACTTAAAAATATACCATTCTGACTCTAAACCAGACAAGCTTCACTTTGACACCTTCCACGACCCATTCGGACCCATAGGGGTCCATCTCTACCCCAAACACACACCCACATACCCCCAAAATGCCTGACTTCTCTACTACGGCCAGACTGCGCATGCGCATATTGACGCGACATGCATTTAAAAACACGCCATTCTGACTCTACCCCACACAAGCTTCACATTGACACCTCACACGACCCATTCGAACCGTGAATAGCCCATCTCTAACCCAAACACACACCCACATACCCCCAAAAATGCCTACTTACTATAATACGGGCCAGGCTGCGCATGCGCAGACTATTGAACACGGACGAACCATTAGTGTAGTCAAGTGCTCCTCCACGAGAGCTTCAAAATAAGACCTCACTCGACCCCATTGGACCATTAGGGACTCACCTAGGCTCCAACATGCCCACCACGTATGGCCCTATACACCCATAGCCATGCAGTATAGGTCTATGGGCCTACCCAGGCCTCGGTGACTTTTTTTCAAAAATTTCACCGATTCGCTCCGGGACACTTCCTATCGTGTTCTAAATGACGAGACGTGAAAAACAAATCCAAACAACCCTACCGCAAATGTATAGAAGTAGATTTCCCAGGGGGACAAACATTGATCCTATACCCCCAGTATGGGACTATATGGGTATATATGGGTCTCGGTGACTTTTTTCAAAAATTTCACCGATTCGCTCCGGGACACTTCCTATCATGTTCTAAATGACGAGACTAAGAAAACGAGACCCCACAACCCTACCGCAAATGTATAGAAGTACGTTTCGCAGGGGGACAAACATCGATCCTATACCCCCAGTATGGGACTATATGGGGCTATATCGTACTTTTTCAAAAATTTCACCGATTCGTGCCGGGACACTTCCTATCATGTTCTAAATGACGAGACGTGAAAAACAAATCCAAACAACCCTACCGCAATGTATAGAAGTACGTTTCCCAGGGGGACAAACATTGATCCTATACCCCAGTATGGGACTATATGGGGCTATATCGTACTTTTTCAAAAATTTCACCGATTCGCTGCGGGACACTTCCTATCATGTTTGTCTTGACGAGACTAAGAAAACGCCACAACCTATACCGCAAATGTCGAGAAGTAGGTTTCCCAGGATGGTCCTATACCTCCCATACCCCATATAGGCATTTTCACGTAATTTAGGATAAAGTCCGTGTTCCGTATTTTTTCAGGAAAAAATTTACATGCACCCACCCATGCTTGAAATATACTTCACTTTGATACCTCATACAACTCCATCGGCCCATTAGGGGCTCCCCTAGCTCCAAAACGTCTAGCAGGACCCATACAAGGTCCAGTTTTCGACACTAGGTGACCACATCCCGACGAAATGGCCAGTTTTCGACACCGGATGTGCCACCATCTTGAACATACGTGCCGCCATCTTGGATATGGCCCATAATGCACCGGGTCAAAATACTCGCTTCTGATTGGCTGAGAGCTCTGTGACGGATTTGAAATACTCGCTTCTGATTGGACGAGAGCTCCGCATTGCGTCTGCGCATGCGCAGAATGCCGATACTTCAACCGCACACCCAACCCATCAGATGCCCCTTCACGAATGCTTCACTTTGATACCTCACTCGATCCCATTGGACCATTAGGGGCTCCCCTAGCTCCAAAACGTCTATTTCCATACCCTTGGGCCACCGCGCATGCGCAGAATGCCGATATTTCAACCCCACACCCAGTCCATCAGATGCCCCTTCACGAATGCTTCACATTCATACCTCATATGACCCCATTGGACCATTAGTAACTCCCCTAGCTCCAAAACGTCTATTTCCATACCCTTGGGCCACCGCGCATGCGCAGAATGCCGATATTTCAACCCCACACCCAGCCCATTAGATGTCCCTTCACGAATGCTTCACTTTGATACCTCATATGACGCCATTGGACCATTTGTGGCTCCCCTAGCTCCAACACGGCTATTTCCATACCCTTGGGCCACACGAGTTGTCTCCCTTGCGTCAGTGTGTGCAGATGGCGCTATGGTTAGGATCGACGCCGTGATGTGGAAAGGGCGTCCCCACACCATCCTGGAGCCGCCATTTTGTTTGTTGATTTCTTGCGGAGATACACGGGACAATAAACGCTCGACCCTAGGGTGGTACCGATGATAGACTGATCCTATTAACATGGTACAACACCTATAGATTATGTTTATTATTATTATATGGCTTAGAGGTTTTTTTTAGGGTAATGTGAGGGTTTTTTCTCCCCGTGACAAAATGGGCTCTGTAATCAGTAATATATACAATTAAAATTAATTAATTTTATTTATTTATTCTGTGAAAACACCCATGACATGACTGAAAAGAGCCTCGCTCGGCCCCATCGGACCATGCAGCGTATTTCAAGTCCAGGAACTACTTTTTCTCCGCGGAAGCTTTCTTCCGCGACCGCATCACCACCAGACCGCATCACCGCGGAGGAATACAAAGGTTACAGGTCGCCGGAACTATAGTCACCCAGAGTTACCTCCCCCTAGATTGGAGCTCTCTTGTGCTGGAGGTAGTTTTTTCCCCAACGATCACATGATCGTCACGTGATCAAGTTCCTCCTCAATCCTCCACCGGGGGAACAAAAAAGTAGGTCAATACGCGCTGTAATCACCTTTATATACTACTTGTACATTTTATGTTTCTGGCCCCCTATAAATTGTTTCGCCGGCTTGAAACAATCGCCCCGAGCACATATCCTGGGCATTTTCACACCGAACGCGGCAAGCGGAGCGGCCAAATTCGCTTGGGGAATTTTGCCGCTCCTCCGCTTTGGGGTATCACACCCGATGCGAGCGGCAAACGCAGCTGCCTTGTCACGAGGGCCAAACAAAGTAGACGAGGTTGAGGAAGAACTTCTTCTCGTCAATAGACGAAGAAAAAGACACTGGGATTGGTCAGTATCGAAATCGCTGAGGCGGCTGAGGCGAGCGGCGCGATCGAAATGGAAATTGAAATCTGCAATCGCGTCGCCGGCCTTCACCGCTTGCCGCGTCACATGCGATGTGGAAGCTAAAGTCACCAACCATTCCTCCATTTTGCAGGCGATTTTTTCGCGTCGCCCAATCCGCTTCACCGTGTCCGGTGTGAAAAGACCCTGAGTTTCGCGGTCTTCACCTCTACAAGAATTGTGGCTGAAAGGTGACAAATAGATTCGCATATGTAATACCAGTAGAATGTAAATGTAGATTTCATCTTCCCGGTCCCCAGTGAGCATTATTTCTTTTAGTTCTAAGTCACTTGTCCAACGCCATAGGTGTCACGGCCTTTCGACAAAAAAAACCTTGACCCACAATTGGGCACAAGATGCCCTTTCAAACTTTTTATTCTATTTGGTTACCACAGTGACCCCAATATAATCGTGACAAAATTTCAGGTCATTTCGACCAACATTGTAGCCGTATGCTCCGGACAAACAAACAAACAAACATAGACGGTTGATAAAATTATAGTAAGATGGTTAATATAATTCTTGAAAATTTGCGATAAAACCTACAGTTGAAATCAGATGGGAATTGGGATGTTTCCCAGAAAATTTTCAGCTCAAAAGCTGACGAGCAGATATATATATATATATACATATAGACATGACAATTTCGTGATTCCCCAATTAAAATCATTAACCCTACCATGCCTTCCGCGCTATCTTCGGAAAGACAAAAAATTAGAGCTGAAACTCCGCGACTTTGTCGTTTATCATGTTGGGGTCATTTTGAGCACATTTGCATTACAACACATATAAGGGAAGTGGGAAGAGGTGCCGACATACTGACTGCGTCACATGACTTCACAGAATAGTCTTCTGGTTAACCTATTCTAAAGCATATACCAAGAATCTAACGATTCGTGATATGTGTTGTATCTCAGGTACGCTTTTATTGTACCTGTTCATGTGGCAACTTGGATGATATGACCACACGGCCCCTAGCACCGGCATAAGCGGTATTAGATACAAATCTAGAGAGCTATGATGGAAATGCTCTGCCAACTCGTATATGCTCTGCCAACTCGTACTGCCAACTCTGCTCTGCCAACTCTGCCAACTCGTACTGAATAGGATCATGGGTAAATTCAAAATGGCGGTCATGTGGAGTCCCAGAAAAATGATGTTTTCGGCATTTTTCTTCGAAATTTCTGCCTTTTCGCGCGGAAAAGTGGGCAAAAACTATTTTATTTTTTTATTTCACATCAGATTATTATTTACTAATTTATCATGAAGTTTTTGCGGAGAAAATTACAAATTCAGAAAATCTGACTCAAAAAATCGACCCACAAATGCCGTTTTTTGAAAATGACGTCACTGTGACGTCATCAAAGCGACCACCTTGGATATTTTACATTTTCTAGTAGAGCTTGACCCAAGGGTATGGTGTGGTAAGGTGTTGTAGGGTTGTACACGTCGCTCGCCGCGTTGTTTTCGTGTATACGTTTCTAGACAAGACGCTTGTACCGTTGTGTATCAGTCAATACATGTTGGATCCAAAAATATGAGTCTTTCTACAAACTAATATAATTCAAATTTTACTGTCTGAGGCTTGTAGCCAATCAACGGCCCTGATATTAACTTCCGGTTTAAGCATTCTGACCGATCTAACCAATCAATATCCTGGTACTTCAGATCCATCCAGTGCCTCTGTTGTGCAAGTATCCCAATGTTCATTTAGGCACATTCAGCTAATTTACTTGGACCTTATAGACACCTCCTTCGTCTGGGAGTCTAAAATGAGATGGCTTAGGGCTATGATTCGCGGGTGAATCTGGAGGAGCATCAGCGGGTTCTAACGCAGCTGGATCCTCGATCGTCGTCGGTTCACTAAATGTGACCGGAGTCACGTGGTCCTCATCTGCGACTTCATTGGCTGGCTCCTCGATCTCAGGATCTCTCGTTTGAGAGAGTTCAAGGGGAGGAGTACCGGAACCACCGCCGTCACCATTTTGAACTTGAGAAGAATTATTCTCTGTGTGAGTAAGTCCTTCTATCGGCTCCTTGTTTTTGAGCTTTCTGGAATTATCGGATATTTTCTTCTTTTTAGGCGTACCCTGCTGATTAGTCGATTCGCTTAAACGACTGGAAACATGCGACTGTCGGCTCAGCCGACTACCTCGCTTCTGTGACCGTCTCAAGATGTCTTCGGCCACATCTTCCGCCAAGGGAGTGTGCGGTGTGTGATCTTTCTTCTTTACCACGCCGTCTTTACGTTCGATTATCTCCTCTTCGAAATCCATAATACCTTCCTTTTAAAAACAAAAAACAGAATACATCTAGAATATCGAATGTATAGTACTATTTAGGTTCTAAGTCATTTTTTCTGCCAGATTTTGTCCCCATCACATCTACCAAAATCTCTCAACCGATTGACGATTCGAGAACTTTTGACTTAGCGCATATGGATAGTTGAACGTGGTCGGTCAGCTCCCTTGACGACCATCTTGGATTGACCCGAAGGCCTTTAAATATTTTCTTCTCTGGAACTGCTGAACCCATCGACGCGATACTTGATTAACATGATTGCTAGGTCGAGGTCTTACCAAATTTCTTCGTTTGATGTTGGTCCGTAAAAATATATGACCGCCATCGACCAATCAAAATCGTCGGATTTTCAAGTAACGGATCTCGAAGGCAAAACTGATATATGTTATTCGACATGACGATAAAAACCGATTGGGCCCCAAAGTCGAGAATTTGCAGGAAATTCGGACTTGAAGGAAACTACAGATGGCCCTAGCGACACATCTTATTTAGACATATATCTCTATAAAAATGGAGCGGGCCTTCTCTATCGTGAGAAAAGAGATGATTACAATTTCGACATCGTAAAATATCCCTATCTGCATGGACAGTAATATACCAGAGGGACCTGCAAAAGACGTATACATATCTCGCCTAATAGCATTTGCTAGATCCTGTGTTGAATGTGACGATTTTATTCAACGTCGCAAAACATTATTGCAGAAACTTGTAAAACAGGGCTATATCATCAAGTGCACTCGAAGTTTCTCAAATTTGGAGATACATATCGCACGCTGATAGCAAAATACGAGCAAAGCGTGCAAGATCCATGGCGGTACGTTTCGTAACTTGTATCCAATTCCGCCTAACCCGGGGCTAGGGGCCGTATGAACCTATGTATTTCAATATCCTCATAGTGTTCATATGAACAGTCACAATCAAAGCGTGTGGCTGAGATATATCATACTCTAGATAACGAATTTACAACGTATATCATATATTTTTAGACCATCATGATGTCTTGCTGGCATTATTGAAAACTGTTGACCGCTTCTCTCTTGCAGAAAATTAGCCTAGATTTATGTATATTATGATTTATCCTTTTAATTTGATGCTAATGTTATTATATGAATTAGGTCTTTGAATTATGGACGCGGAAATTCTTTAATGGACGACGACTGAATATTGAATGACGGACTAGACGCTTGTATATTGCACTGATTTGCCCCAACGGGCCCCAAAACGGAGTGCTGAGAGCGAACACAAAATTAGTCCAATTGGAACGAAATTTCACATAGAGGTAGTACATGATGTGTAGATTAACGACCAGTGTTCAAGGCTGCAATTGATCGATCAATTTGGCGGCCAAATCGATTTCACCTAGTTTTCCAGAAAATATTCTAACATGTACTCCTCTGGAACCGCTAAACCGATCCATGCGATACTTGGCTTACATAATCAATGGATCGAGATCTCTCAATAATCCGCATTTGAAGTTGATCTATAAAAACAATGGCAGCCATGGACTAATCAAAATCCTCAGATTTTGAAGTAACGGATTTTGATGGCGAAAACGACTCCATGTATGTGGATCGAATGTATTTGTACATGTGTGGGGATCGAATGGGTCCCTGAGTCGAAAATTGCACTGATTTGCCTCAACGGGTCCCAAAAGGGCGGGCTGGGTGCGAATACAAGGTAGTACATGATGTGTAGATTAACTAGCATTGTTCAATTTTGCAATCGATCGAACAGTTTGGCGGCTCACGCCTCACTTTGCATTGTAACTGAGATTGATATAGGGAAGCCAAGATTGCTTAAACAAGATTGCTATTGTGCATAGCTTCATTAATGTTTATTGGACATTCAAGTCTTATAACGACACTTACCTTTTCTTCTCTGGCTTTGCCTGTTGGGAAAAATAAAACAATAATATTTCAATTCATACCTACAGTATATAAGTACTACAAATATACATATTATTCTTTAGAATCCGAATTAAACTTGTTTAATGGAACATTCTGTAAGTTTAAATACAACAGTGTTCATGTTACCTATCTGGCGTTGGGCATAGATACTTCATGTATGTACCTTCGTGCAGCTGAAGACATCTATGCATTGTCTTGTGATCCTTACCACAGGGGCTCGTTACCGTTGTTAATTGAATAATTATGTTGATTACGGGGTGTCGAGGTACCCATTTATTCCCTACCTCGACCCCCCCTCCCTGTAATCAACATAATTAACCAATTAACAACGGTAACGAGCCCCTGTGATCCTTACATAAAGTGAGAACTATCTTGGCAATGGGATGGTGAAACCGAACAGATGCTAACTCGTGATGCTGTATCTCATATCAGGCAGGGTAATATGATACAGGAAAGGGGCCTGTATGGCAGAATAGCCACCCCAAATTAGTATATACTTAGTATTAGTATGTAATATATGATTTTGTCATGAGATTTAAAGCTTAATTATTTCATTCTCTCTTAGCCCTCATTACATCCTAACCACCCTAAGTGTGATAATGAACTAGCCTTTGGTGACCTAAGACAAACTGGCAGTCAGAAATGCAGACCATCCGCTTCCGTTTCACTATTCATATCTGCCAGATGAACTGCCCTCTGTCCAGCTTTTTCGCTAATACCTCCGTAAATCCGGAGATTTTTTGATTTGGTGGTTGATTTTTGAAACTCCCTATGCCTCAACGTACATGTAGCTTATAGCTCACACCTCTCTGTGCACTTATAGCTCACACCTCTCTGTGCACTTATAGCTCACACCTCTCTGTGCACTTATAGCTCACACCTCTCTGTGCACTTATAGCTCGCACCTCTCTGTGCACTTATAGCTCACACCTCTCTGTGCACTTATAGCTCACACCTCTCTGTGCACTTATAGCTCACACCTCTCTGTGCACTTATAGCTCACACCTCTCTGTGCACTCTGCTTCAGATTCATATCGGGGAACCCGGATTATCTCCTATGAAGGCAAATGATACATCATGGTGCCGCAACGTGCAACTTTTATATCATTTCTATCTACTCTCCGTCCTGTTCTCTATTAATAAAGAATAGGGATTCTATTGTTGTTGTTTTTTAGGTTGACTATCCATCATTTTGGCTTACAGAGATATGGTATATAAATATGGCTTACCCATTTTCTCGCGATTTGCCCAGTGGTCGCCCCCTTTTATTAGGCTAGATTCGGGCCCGGCGCTGGTGGCACGTGATCTTGTTGTCGACACCTCGATGTCGTTGTCCGTAGCGATAGCCAATATCCGGGACTTCTGTCTATTACTTCCATATTTGCGCTCATTGTAGGAGCTGGGGAATATATTCAGTAAAAATAAAGAAATTAGCTCGACATGTTTAAATTCCAAAATAAAGAACCAATGCATCTTAAACGTCAAACTTGTAGTGGACGTAACGTTAGCCGCTAACGTGTATAGCACATACAGATGCAAGCTCCCTAAATCAACATCAGTCATACATTCAATACTCTCTTCAATGTGCGCTTTACACAAGCCAATACAAACCGGTTATATCGTTAACTACACCAACCAACATACGGCTGCTGAGGTTTGGGTGTGACGTAAGATCTATCGCGTGTAGTAATTAGCCAATCGTTATCTGGTTTTCTCCAGGCATTAGGGCACGCTGATAGGATAATACAGATAAAACGCCTCTAGCGGCCAAGAGGCACAAATGTGCCGGTCTGAATCACGGACGAGATAAAGACAATCTGGGTAAACCAAGATGGTGAATCAGGGGACAAGTGACGCTATAAAAAGATCGTGCAAAATGTTCTCCAAGATCCCATAATAAGCCATTCACGACAATTTCTGCTTTTTCACTTTGAGAATGATTGACGTTTAGTTCACGGATATTAGAACCTTAGCACGGCACGATCTTGTGATATGTTATACCGCCTAACAAAGCCAGACTTTCGGCGGGAGTAAACCCTTTGATGCGTACGTTTACCATGCACGCATACTGTCTGGAAATTATTCCATAATTGGATTCTGTTTCCCGATAATGTTTAATATATTGGTCCACGTGCTACCCTCTGTAATTAATGTGGACGTGATGCTGAAATTGTTTCGCTAAAGCTATAGCCAATTTGAAATTGGAACGGAGGCCCGAGGATTTAAGGAGCGTAATATGTACATGTTATCGGTCTTTGTGCCGTTCGGTAAGAAATTTATCAGGTGGGCAACCGAAGTATCGTATATGCGCGTGAGCAAAGCGAACGATCTGTTATACGATATTGTGGTTGGCAAACCTGATAACTTCCCAACCAGATGACGCAAAAACCGATGACATATTTATCACCTCCGTCTGACAAACCACATTCTCTTTATAAGTCTGCAGAAATTTCTCGTTACGCTCTTGTGGACGTTGTTGTTGGCATTCTGACAGAATCACCGAAAGTCGTGACAGTACATAATCAAAGTACTTAAAGTACTGATGTCGGATTTACTTGCATCAGAGGGGTTTATTAGTCCCATATTTGTGATCATTTAAGGGAGGAAAGGTGGTGTTCGCTTTACATAAGGAATCTTCCTCAAGCTGTTCGGTTTATAGGGCCAAACTTTCACTTTTATCAAAATGATAAGAAATGGACCATTTTGTACAGCCTATGCATGCTGAATTACAAGACACGAAATAATGAAGGGCTGCAGATGCACGAAAACGGATTTATGGCGCACCATAGGTTCATTGGCTTATTTTCGTATTTTTATGCACTTTTCGGTGCAGATTTTCTTTTTGTTACAAAAATAGGACACCTTTATCCAAAACCAATTTGAGCAACAAATAATTCTGAAATATTCAGTCTAAATAAGCTGTGTGTATCAAAATGCATTGAAGACGATTCCCTATATCTAAAGCTAACACCACCTTTGTGATCTTACAACAAAAGTTCCACGGATCGGTTGTCGATGGACCATGAAGAATGGCGTGACCGCAATATAGAAGGTTTTTGTGGATACATCTCTATATAGGACGTGTATGCACATTTTTATCTAGAGCATAAAACTTCGACTTTTGTAAAATGTGGACACGCATCCTATATAAGAGATGTATCCACATTGTATCCACATTTATATAATTTTCATACTTATTTAATCTGTGAGAAAATGAATCTACTAAAAGTACATCCAGACAAGAAAATCTTC
>JAVTVY010048221.1:0-23057 GCA_036873755.1 Hanleya hanleyi | reverse complement strand
GAAAATGACGGCATTTAACACAAAAGACTAGTTTGTAAGGCCCGATGTCGACGCGGCATCAACTTCCCACAATGCCAACATATATCAAAGACCAAAAGGTCTGTACAGGGGGCGGGCCTCGGGGACGAAACGTCCACCAACAGAATCTCGCCATATAAAGCTAAAAATTCCAACGCAAATAAGGGAAGTGGGAAGAGGAGCCGACATACTGACAGAGCCACATAACTTCACAGAATAGTCTTCTGCCTAATCTACTGTAAAGCACATACCAAGAATCTAACGATTCGTGATATGTGTTGTATCTCAGGTACACTTTCATTGTACCTGTTCATGTGGCAACTTGGATGACATGACCACACGGCCCCTAGCCCCGGCAAAAGCGGTGTTAAATACAAATCAAGAGAGCTATGATGGAAATGCTCTGACAACTCGTATATTGGTAATTGGTGAGCTGTATCGCTATGACAACTCGTATACTGGAGATTGCTGAGCTATATCGTCGCCAGATGACAATGACTGCATTTAACACAAAAGACTAGTCTGTAAGGCCCGATGTCGACGTGGCATCAACTTCCCACAATGCCAACATATATCCAAGACCAAAAGGTCTGTACAGGAGGCTGGCCTCGGGAACCAAACGTCCACCAGCAGAATCTCGCCATACACAGGTAAAAATTACAGGGCGTATAAGGGAAGTGGAACGAGGTGCCGACATGCTGACAGAGCCACATGACTTCACAGTATACTCTTCTGGTTAACCTATTCTAAAGCACATACCATGGATCTAACTATTCGTGATATGTGTTGTATCTCAGGTACGCTTTTATTGTACCTGTTCTTGCGGCAACTTGGATGGCATGACCACACGGCCCCTAGCACCGGCATAAGCGGTATTAAACACAAATCTGGAGAGCTATGAAGGAAATGCTCTATACCTGGTATATTGGTAATTGGTGAGCTCCCCACTGGAGATTGGTGAGCTGTATCGTCGTCAGATGAAAATGAAGGCATTTAACACAAAAGACTAATCTGTAAGGCCCGATGTCGACCCAGCATCAACTTCCCGCAATGCCAACATATATCAAAGACCAAAAAGACTGTACAGCGTGCGGGCCTCGGAGACGAAACGTCCATCTGCAGAATCTCGCCATATACAGGTAAAAATTGCAACATAACCGTCGTTCATCAACAATTTTCGTAACCGCTGAATGGAATAAAGTGACAATTGGCGATGGATTCGGCGTTCAATGTTCCAAGTGATAAACAGGGCTACACTACAGAGCACAGGTGTGAGTGGTTATGTATTGGTTATATAACGGCCCGTATATTAGACTTCATGGCAACAACAGACGGCTGGTTTTGAATACTGTTACGGTTCTTACAACAGTGTGAACTTTCAACATTAGAATATTACTTTTAGAATGACGAGGATTTCGATGGTTCATTCCATCGCAATAAAGAATTTGTTCGGCAGTAATCTGCTATTGTCCATTAGGATGGATTTCTTGGTGAAGGCACAAAGCGGAACTGTCGCATTGATAGCTAACTCTGGAAAGTATCTTTGCTTCACGAAATTGTAGGTAGTAAAACACAACAAACATGCTTTCCTTTATGGGCGAGTCTGCATGTTACACGAAATGTGACGACAGGCCGTGTTTATCGCATCGACTCTACAGTTGCTGACGCGTTATATAGCAATGCTAACAGGAAAGCGTTGTATTATTTCCTTACCTGGCCTCCTCACCACGTGAAATATTGCAATGAACTACTCCTCGATCAGCCCTTATTGACCAGGATCGCCGATAACTTTGACTGCTTTCGTTTGTAAAATCCTTTAAATTAAATGTCTGGTTATATGCGCTGTATCTCCGATCATCCTTGGTTTAAACAATATTTTATTCCAACAATGTAATGGGATCGGTGAAAAGGCAAAGCCTAGGTTAACACATCTCCCCACATAAAGTTACATTCAATAAAGTTAATAAAATATATACATAACATACTCCACAGAGAGTGATAGAATTGAACTGTGGATAAACAGTAAGAAAAGAATAAATAAATAAAATAAAATAGGAAAATAATGCAGATGACGACTGGCAACTTTAACAAGAATAATGCGAAGCGCGGTATTAGGTCGTAGATAGACCATATAATTCAACAACGAGTCTATTTGAATTGAAAATAAATTCATGGACTCTGTTGAAAATATCAACGTTTTCTGCGTAATTCAGATTATCGCTGCCAAATAATAAGGTATTGATATCCATGGTATAATTTAAATCACCGTTTAAAAGATTCAGTCTGATATTAACATATAATGGACAGAAAAAGAAATAATGAAATATCTCGCAAGGATAACCACACGAGCAGGTAGCATTTTCAGAAATATGGCGTTCATACATGTGGGCATTAAGTTTGCTGCAACCCAGTCTCATTTGAGTGTGTATAATCTGTACCTCTCGTCTCGATCCCAAGAAATAGTATTTAGGGACCGCGTTATCTTGAACAGGAATGTTTTTACAGAATTATTGAAAAGAATCGATTGCTATATATTGGGTTCTAATTCGTTCCACATTCGTGTTATGGAAGGTAAAAATGAATTTGTGTACAGAGCAGTTCTTCCAAAAGGTACTATAAAGCTATTTGCATTCCTGAGTGGATAATGTTTAGTTTCAGAAACTCGAGTGGGCACAAGAGACGAGAGGTACTGTGGAGTAGCTCCATTTAACATTTTATAAAACAATCTTAGCTTATGTCTTCGTCGGCGTTCTTTAAGGGGTATGAAACCGGTTTCTGCATACAAAAGGCGATGCGAAGTCTCCCGTGTATATCCTGAGATTGTTCTCAATGCATCCAATTGTAAGTTTTCTAGAGATAATTCCTGCTGTTGTGTACAACTGTCCCATAAAACATCAGAATAATCGAATAAGGGGAGGATGAAGCATGAATATAGAATGTGTAGGGATTTCCGAGATAATCTGTACTTCAAGCTACGCAGGCAGTTAATCATGAGGCTAATCCTGTCTAGCAATGACTGAATATGGCTGGTCCACTGACAGTTTGTAATTGAAGACCCAAGTGTCTGTGATCGTTGACTTCTACAATCCGGGTACTACTCATGAGCAATGCGGATCAGGTATCAGGTTTTGTTTCAGAGAAAAAAGCATAGCCTTTGTTTTTTCCACACTAAATTTAACTAACCAAGAGTCTTCCCATGACGATATTTTTTGGAGATCAGAGTTCAAAAGTTGACTAGTAGATACTGGGTTTTCAACTTGAATGTAAAGCGAAGTGTCATCAGCAAATAATCTAATATTACATTTTATATCACTGACGATATCGTTAATATAGATAAGGAATAGGATCGGACCCAAGACGGTTCCCTGAGGCACACCGGCTGTGACTCCCTCCACATCAGAGCTCTTCCCGTTTATTACGACCATTTGCTGTCTGTCTGCAAGATAATTTTCGAACCATTTTAATAGAGATCCCCCTATGCCCATAATCCGCAATTTATGTATTAACCCTTTGTGCCATACTCTATCGAACGCTTTAGATATGTCACAGAATACGGCTCTCACCTCCTTCCCGTCGTCCATAGCTTTGCAAATGAAGTTATATATATCCACCAATTGGTAGACTGTACTATCACCAGGAAGGAAGCCAGACTGTAAATTTGTTAGCAAATTATTGTCCATCAAAAAGTTGAATAGATATTTGAAAACGCATTTCTCCAAAACTTTACTGATTGTACTGGTTAGAGAAACTGGACGGTAATTTTGTATGCCATTTTTGTATCTTTTTTTGAAGATTGGTATGACATTAGCAAGTTTCCAGTTGGTTGGGAATACTCCGCTATCCAAACATTTGTTGAAGAGATCCGACAAGGGCTTAGACAATTTGGTTGATGTACATTTGAGTATTCTATTGCTTATCCCATCTGGTCCGTGAGTTTTTTTTAATATTTAAATTTCGTAAGATGTTGTCAACGTCAGAAGGCGTAATAACTATTCGGTCTAGGGTATTATTAGTTGGAGTTACTGGGGACAAGGTTGCATTTGAATATTGATTTGAGAACTCGTAGTGAAGAAATTGTTAAAAGCATTGGCAATGTCTAACGGTTCACATAATACTAAATTATTGTATACTATGTTGGGATAAGAACTACACATTCTTTGTCCCTGTGTATAATCTTTTATTAATCTCCACCAGTCTTTGTCTCCGCAGTTCATTTGTTATATATTCATATCAAGTTTGTTTTCGTAATCTTTTTTGGCTTGTCTAACTTTTGTAATTGTTTCGTTCCTTAATTTCCGAAACTGATCCCATAAGTTATCCGAATTTGATGTTTTTGCTTTTTTGTGGATGCTTATCATTCGGTCGTACAGTGATAGATTTATGTGGGATGTGTAATTTACATGTCGAATGTATGTATGATGATATATCATCAGCTGATTTATTGACGTCATCACCTAATAAATCTGTCCATTGAGTTTGGCTGAAAGCGTTTTTTATCCCAATTTCGTCCATCTGGTCATATAGCCATATCTCACGTTTAAAACTTTGTTGTTTATTGTTAGTTTTATAAGATAATTTGATAAAGGTTGCATGGCGATAACTACAAATTGATTCTATGACGCCCGAATGGAGGATAATATTTGGACGAGACACTAATATTAGATCTATTAAGCTCTTAGAAATGCGGGTGACCCTTGTTGGTTCAAAAACTATCTGTTCAAGATCGAAACAGCTTTCGAGATTACGTATCTTTCGATGTGTATGCGTCAGGCAGTCTGAATGAAAGTCACCCACAATAATACATTTATTATCCATTCGATCTCTCACTTTTGAAATAGACTCAATAATTAAATCTCAATATCTTGCTCTGGCAGATGTAGCACGATAGAACGTTCCCAGCACAAATTTGTTATTTTGTAGTCTAGGTACCATACCTTTAGACACCTTTAGAGGCATCTATTTTCAAAAATCGGATTTTTAAATCCATATGCAATAGTTTTTCTATCTTATTGTGATTCTACTATCCTCTACCGCGTTAGGCCGAAGAGCGATCCCTTCCTAATCGGTGGATGATATTATTTACCAGAATTGTATGGACTCAGTGCGGATACTATCGTCTAATTTACTCTCTGTTATCGCAATGATGTCAAATTCACTTAATTCGGTATGGACAAGGAGTGACTTGTAACGTAATTCACTGACATTAAGATAGACAATAGACAATGGCCTGAAGTCGGGTCCTGGATTCAATTCTATATCTCCGCTTAGTATTAGTAGGTGACACGTGTATATAGATGTGTTAATGAGGAAAGTCAGATATGACGAGTCGAGTTGTAGGCCAGAGCAAAAACAATTTCCATACTGCACGGAACAATTGTGAGCAGTTGTACCTAGGGGTATGGCATCGCCCATTGGATGTACGAAAATAATGCTGAGACAAATCAGTAAGAGCAATGTATATCGAGAAAATAGATATGGTAACTCACAAAAGCGAAAACTTGTTGAGGGAAATTCAATAACATCCATATTAAATTGTTCATATACTCGTTGTGTTATTTTCTTGGTACTTTTGGTACGACCAGTTTTGAAGTAGAAGCACCCTATTCTTGCCCTATATACATCAAGTGATATCACCTAAAAAGAAGTTGTGAAAAAACAAAATAGGACAAGTGATAGGGGCTTCAGTCTTCAAAAAACATATCATGGTACACTACAGATCAGCTTAAACTTCCAATTAGTGAACAGTGTTTACGCACCGTTAGCGCGCCAACGTGCTGGCCTAATCACCAAGACTTATTACACCCCCCGTGATGTGACCGTTGCCGCCACGCGCCGGTAGAATATAGTCCGGTCAAACCACTGAACCATTGTGAGCATGTCGGCGGTAAACAAAGACTCCCCGTTGGCGGATTGTGCGCTAACAGCCGTCACCGCTTAACACTGAATTGTTTTCAAAGAGTTCCCCTCTAGCGGTGTACCGCAAGAACACAATCTATTCTACAGTTTAAATAACTGGCTAAGTAATTAAACAAATATATAGAATATTTGACTTCAATAAGAATGCTGTAAATGATTATCTATTATTTTTTGTTTGCGCTCCAAGGAAACTCGGCCGTCTTCCACTCTGCCATTTCATTTCTTTTCAAATGAGACACAGACGCGCATTTTGTTGGACGAAAGCGGGATATCGCTTCACCCCGTCCGAGAGAGAATACACTGTTATGTTTATATTCTCCACTTGTTTACGCCAAACTTAACGAGATTATTAATCTTTACAGTGTTGTTTTCTTGCTGGCAATATAACATCCGTTATACTATTCGACAGGAAGTATACATTAACACATTTGAAATGTTGGTTTTGATGTCGGGGATGCACCATCTATTCTACAGTTTAAATTACTGGCTAAGTAATTAAAAAAATATATAGAATATTTGACTTCAATAAGAATGCTGTAAATCATTATCTATTATTTTTTGTTTGCGCTCCAAGGAAACTCGGCCGTCTTGTGAACATTCGGTTGAGACTACGAATAATCTTCATTACCAAAAGTTTCCCCAAAGATAAATATATTATCAGAATTCATAAAACGTTGGTGTGTGCAAATTGCGAAGGCCGCCTCCTCTTTCAGAACGGTCAGTAAAACGGTTGAACGTCACATTTCAAATGAATACAGCTTCGTATAAATTCAGACACACGGGCGAGTCGAGGTCATAATCGGGGCAACATGCAGTGCTCGGTCCGACTAGTTGTCTCTTTGGCTTGTCTTGTTACAACCGCCTAACCAAAATATACACAGAAACTCAAAAGATCAATTAGCCCCTTACAGAGAATGACAAATACTCCAATTGTATATGCTCTTTATTCGTTACCGCCTGACTGTTAAAGGTTGCACACGAAACTTCCGATGAGAAAATAAGAATTAACATTTATGGCCCACACATCCATCGTTCCAGCTAAATAACAAAAAAGAAACAATAACAGAGATTTCTACATAAACAATAAGTTAATGCCATTTCATTTCTTTTCAAATCAGGCACAGACGCGCATTTTGTTGGACGAAAGCGGGATATCGCTTTACCCCGTCAGAGAGAGAATGCACTGTTATGTTTATATTCTCCACTTGTTTATGCCAAACTTAACGAGATTATTAATCTTTACAGTGTTGTTTTCTTGCTGACAATATACATGTAACATCCGTTATACTGTTCGACAGGAAGTATACATTAACACATTTGAAAGCAGCTCGCTTCCAGCCATTGTCTGACCGTGCTGATAGCGCGCGGCCTGTGTTCAGTTATGTCGACGGACTACATTCAGCAGAGTTAGAACAATAGCCAGCCGATAATCATGGCCATTGGCGCGCTATACCTCTGTGTTGGCGCACTTCGTTTGCGCGCCATTGGTGCGCTAACATTAACCTTTCAGCTGATCTGAAGTGTACTAAATTCACAGCATTCATAGTTGACCAGTCGAGTTTTCCGAATATTACTGACAAAATCCTTGCCTTGAAATTTGCAAAAAAGAGGTGATTCCTTGAATATTGCCCATAACAACACATATAAGAGAAGTGGGAAGAGGTGCCGACATACCGACAGAGTCACATGACTTCACAGTATAGTTAACCTATTCTAAAGCACATACCTAGAATCTAACGATTCGTGATATGTGTTGTATCTCAGGTACGCTTTTATTGTACCTGTTCATGTGGCAACTTGGATGATATGACCACACAGCCCCTAGCACCGGCATAAGCGGTATTAGATACAAATCTAGAGAGCTATGATGGAAATGCTCTGACAACTCGTATATTGGTAATTGGTGAGCTGTTTCGTAATAAGGAGGATTAGTTCATTTCATATAAAATATACCAAGGGCATTTTATCAATTGAAAAGAGAGGTAATATTGGAACAGTGTATCCATTCCATGATATTAGTAAATACAATTTAATTTCGTAGTTTAGTTAGGTCATGAGGCTGTGGTTGAGTTCCGTGACGTTTTTTTGTTTACGCCAACAAACAAAGATCTGCTATAGCCGCACATATTGTGAACAATCCAGGTCACACGATCCCGTGGGATCAAACAAAGATCTTCGCTTCGAATCTCGGGAAGAAGAAACCACGCCTCACCAGGGAGTCCATCGAAATAGCAAGGCACAATCCCAAAATGAACAGAGATCAAAGGCCGATAATCGGCAATGCATGGAAATATGTGATCACACCACAATATACCATATATACCTTAACTGACTTCCATGGAATCCGTACATGTGTGCCCATTATACTCTATCATTAGACGCAGATGCTCTATGAACTGTTCTTTACTTGACTTTATTAAATCACTACTGTTATATCTATTCTTCATACCAGCATGCAACAGACTACCATTTAACATGCATACTACCATTCTGACTACCATTAACATCAGATTATTTAAGTCAGTTCTTACATTGTAACCACTCACCACAGCCATTGTTTCTTATATATATATGGATCAAGGAACCTTGGGACTTTGGGATGGGACGTGCTGCAGCCGATCAATTTAGACCGGTCCAATTCATCTGCAGTTCTCCTTGTTGGTGAAGCTCTGCCAACCGTCAGTTTATTGCAACCCCATAAGGGTTTAATTTCCAGGCAGAACCCCATGTCATGTTAACCCTGCCTGACCTGGGAGAGCACTTTCCGCCACCCCCCCCACACTCCGCCTTGGCTTTTTGCTCCTATCTTCTGAACGCAAAATATCTGAAAGCTGAAATTCTGTGACTTTGTAGATCATCATATTGGGATCATTTAGAGCCTATTTGCATGACCCCGAGTGGAGGATCATGGGTACATTCAAAATGGCGGCCATGTGGGGTACCAGAAAACAGATATTTTCGTCAGATTTCGTCTCATGTTTTGTTTTTCTGCGTGGAAAACTGGGTAAGACCTATTTTATGTCATATCAGATTATTAAACACTAATTTATCATGCTTTTTTGTTTTCGAAGAAAAACCAAAAGTAAAAAACTGAAAAATCGTCAAAAAGTGATCCTTTTGAAAATGACGTCACTGTGATGTCATCATGGCGGCCATTTTGAATTGTTACATTTTTCTTGTAGAGCTTGACTCAAAGATATAGTGCGATGAGTTTCAGCCATCTAACCTTAGCGATAGCGAATATATTTGAGAGGGGGGAGGGCACTTTCCCAGCCCCCAGGCTGCGGTACACCTCAAATCGTACAGACCAGATAGAGTTACTTTTTTCGGAACAGAACAGGCAGCTTCTGTTTTGATATTCAAGGTTTACATATGCATGCTCAAACGTCCACCCACGTTCTGAATCACATGTCCATCTGTACGTTTTGTTCAACTGAACCTGTGTTTCTCTTTTTTGCCACTCTTCGTTCATATTAATTATTTTTCCAACATTCGAAGACTTTCATTTACATTTACTACCTACGTAAACATTCCTGATGTTCCGGGTCCCCTCACCACTCGTACACAAACGTACGCAACCAGCAGACCCCCTTCCCCTCTCTGCGTACGTACATCGCGGAGTTACCCGCCCCCCCCCATATCTCACAAAATTCGAATCCACAATCAGACTTTTGTTCCTGTAAAGCACAAACTTTTGTTAACAAAACAACAAAGACAGAACAACAAAGTTTCAAGTAATTTGCTACTTGTTCTACCGGTAGCATAATGATTCGTTATTTATCTTTAATTATTTAAAGAAATTAAAATGCATCCAGTATACATGTATCTTGTAAAAAAATTACCAAGTTAGATGCAGTATTCTCAAGTTAAAGCATACAAAATCATGTTTAGCTGTGATATCTTGATATATTTGTTGAGAGAAGGTGTTGGTTGCGCGCTTGTGCTGAAACAGGTACGGATTTTAAATCGAGTTCCCGCAAGCAGTATTCGAGTGTCCACTTGCTACCTCAACAACAACCAACACACATACCAATCCAAATCTGCTCAAGATTACCCAAATGTATGCTTCGTTTGGATTATATTTATTTTACAGAAAATACTGTTACTCGGTCAAAGTTCAAAATCTATGACGTTACGTTTCGTACCTTGTGTCTAATTCCGCTGAACCCGGGCTAGGGGCCGTACGAACCCATGTGTTTCAAGATCCTTATGATGTTCATATCAACAATCACAATCAAAGCGTGACTGAGATACATCATACCCTAGATAGCTACTTCACTACGAAACTCATATGGATTAAGAATACTGACCATCGATACGGAGTCGCTTCTCTCTTGCAGTAACTAGCCTATGTTATGTTTTCTAGCCTTTGTGGACCAGTAAGCGAACACTTTTGAGTGATTTTAATTTCCAGAAATGCGATTTGAATATTAAAATAAAAACTAGTGGCAGAAAACAAAGATTCTCCAGCAGCAATTTACTTGAGTGAGGAACGATTTCAAATAGAGTGGCTTGATCTCCGAAAATATGGTGATACTGGACCAGTAAGCGAACACTTGCTTGTCAGCGATTTTTCGACAATTTAGAGATACATTATTATTGGATATTGGTCATTGTATGTCGAGAATAGATTGTTCAGCAAATATAGTACTTATCCGCAGTAAAACAGACTTCCGATGAGTGAAAAACAAAATAAAGCCGCGACCTACCGTCAAAAACTACGTCGGAGGGAGCAGTCATTTTGGCATGAAGTACCGCCATTCCATATCATGAGAGAAAACAAGGGGGATAACTCAAATCATTACTTGTCCCCTGCAAATCCAAAGTAGCGCCCCCACCAGCATCAAAACTTTTGCCGATGTCAAAGATGACGAAAGAAAAAGTTATTTTTCCCAGATATCATCAGATTCACCATCAATTTCTCCAACTTCTAGTGTAATTACTATCTTGATCTGGCTTTCTGTCAGTTTGTACAAAGGATGCAAATCTCAAAATAATTTATTTGTTGACCTCCCAAGCGGCCTGTCGTCTGTTTTCTCTAAGAGAATCTGGCGACAAACGAGCCAGTTTCGTAAGTGGAAATAACCAACTAATCAAGTAGTTGAACAATTATAAGTTTGTGTATTGTTAATTTCCCAGGATTTAGTATTTTGCCTCATTTGTTTGAACCTGTTCGTTTACTGGTCCTGTTCGTTTACTGGTCGGAAGCTGCTATGATTTGTTTTGTTTTTTTTAACTTGGTGCTAACGCTGTTATTTGAATTAGGTCTTTCGATTATGGACGGGGAAATTCTCGAATGGACGACGACTGACTATCATATGACCGACGACATGCTTGTATTCATCTTCATCATATTTGTGATTATTTAGTGGTGGCTAAAGCTTTCACCACAGATAATGAAGACAAAAAATACAGCGCTAAGGTACCGGAAAAATTCCCCATGTGAGGCATGTTATTGAGCATTGAATTGAAATAAATTTACAATAAGGACAATGTTAATCATGATTTTTACCGAGTATGGTGCATTTCGAATAAACATGTGCCTGTTATATTCAAGCTATATGAAGAAGAAACTGTATACTAATTTAGAAGTGTGAAGGTGCAATTTTCTTCAGTCTTAATCTCTGAGAGAATAATCAAGTGCCAGAAAACTATGTTATTGCGCATAGCTGCATGTACATGTACGGTACTTGTATTTCATTCTCTGCATTTCAGGTGAAGATGCTTGTCACCTCGATGACGCTGATAGGTTCATCATTCCCACAAACTCTGCCTCGACAGATCACAATGTCTTCTGTTGCCCGGCGTACACCCCGACAACGTCTGTACAGCCAATTCGTACCGACCTTGTATCAAGGCACATGTCTGCATTCACATAGATGGTGAACGTACACACCGGATATAACGCTTATAGTCCTGAGCCAGACGAGATATCGGTACCACCTGGCGTGGCAAATTCTCATTATGTTTTTTTATTGCAAGTCCTATATCCATAGATAAAAACAAACTTTGAAAGCAATCCGGGACTCACAGCTTAATGGTAGTAATCACCTCTTAAAGATGGACACCCGAATCCAGTCCGAGGGGCCAGATTTTGGGGTAGGGGAAATATAAAGTTGAATAACTTTGCAAGTAATGGTGATATAGTGACATTTGGCCACTCGAAATTTTGGCAATTTGATCCTCTATATGTTGATTATATGCTTATATGTCAATTATGTAGGTCACCAGAGGTCAAAAGTTCACGAAATCTGGCCCCTGTCTAAAACGTGACCACCTGTAGGAAAACTCGTTGCAGATACCATGCCAATGAGACTTTCTGAACCAGCCAAGAAGTACCCAAGTCTATAATAGATCTAAACAAGTGGAGTTTATTATTATTTAGACTGTGGCACAGAACTTGTTTTGACACATTTTTCAAAAATGCTCTTTTTATTGCGCTAAAAACAGGCAAAATTGTATGAAGTTGGATAGCTTGAAATTAGTTGCGTATTTTGACAAATAACTACTCCAAATGCTAATGGCCACATCTTCGGTCTATTCAGGAATTAGCTAAGCTACATTTCGAGGTAATTAGGTCACCAGAGGTCAAGGTCAAAGATTGTCAATTATTAATTTTCTACATTTTTACATGAGACTTTCATATTACAATTAGTGTTGCAGCATGGGTCCCCAAAACGGGATTAATTTTCGAGTAACCCAAACCGCCATTTTACCAAAGGTCATCATATATCGACAAACTGATCTTTATGGTACCATGTGTAAGGAAATACATGATGCCAAGCTTGAATGCAATTACAAACCAAATTGTGATCTATTTTCCGGGGGGGGGATATCAACCGTTCTTGAATGTAACTGTACTATAAATTTTGGCTGCTGATAACCTACTCTGTTGTTATGATTTGTTACTGCAGGTTAGAGACGCATACCCCATATATGTTTATAAGCTTCCCCAGAATGACTGACCACCCTCCAGGAAGAGCGGGTGACGTTAGAAAAAGGTACTGCGGGAGAGGGGGTGTTGGGGGGGGGGGTGGTCTGTTCGGCAATGTTTTTTACACAATATAATAAGGAATAGACCTACTCCCATCGGATAAAATGTACACTATGATGAATAAGAGTACTGATTCTCAATGGTATGTATACTTATGTGCCATACAGATGCCCATCCGCCATGACGTACATTCCTCATCAGCTTCTTGTCAGTCCTCTTGTTTATTACAGGAATTAACGTTAGTATCAGAATGGCGGAATTCAGTGGTGCCAAGAAGGCCAGATTGAACATTTTTGGCGTAGAATCCTGCATATTTTGTTCTGCGTCTTTCTCAAAGAAGAATCCAGCTGTCCTTCCTAACACAACAATTATTATTTTCAGCCTGCACTCAGCGCCAGGATGAAACTGGACAAGTCCTACTCGAGAATAAAACAGACATCCTCGATGGAGTGAAAACATTTAGATATCACAGGGATTGTAGGTCGACATATTGCAGTCGGCACCACATACAGAGATTAATTAAGCAGAGGGACAGTGGACGCAGTAGCAGTTCATCGGCTGCTACTACCAACAGTAATCCAGGAGATGACACTGCTGTTATCAGAAGATCACAAATGTCGAAATCTGCATTTGACTGGAAAAGCAATTGCTTTATTTGCGGCATACGCTGTTTTTCTTCTCACAGATATCCAGAAAGCAATGCTAACTGGTCCCTGGTAGCAACAGTCGTAGACGACACGTGTGATAATATCTACACAAAGGTTGTAGATGCTGCAGAAAAGCAATGAGACTTTGAAATACTTCAATGCCTTCGTGGTGCTGGTAGATCTAGTAGCTGCAGATGCCAGGTATCACCGGAAAAAAAAATCCAAAATATATCATGGCAGGTAAATAAAGAGTCGGAAAAATCGGCAAGTGCTCACATCGCTATTATCAGACAGGTGAAGGAAGAATTCTATCACCCAGTTATGGTTGAGAAGGAGGTGTATCTTTTGATAACACTGCGCAATCGTTATCAGGAGCTTGCGGTCGGAACAGAAGTTAAAACACCAGCTAATTCAAGAATGGCCAGAACTCTCTTTCATACCACAGCCAGGATTGTCGGATTTAGTATGTTCATACGAGATCTCTCTTGGGGAGGCCCTGATCAAGGTCAGTAATTTGACAATCCTGGCTATGAAAGAGAGTTCTGGCCATTCTTGAATTAGCTGGTGTTAAGGTTAGGTTAAGAAAGTCCCATTGGTATGGTATCTGCAGCGAGTTTTCCTACAGGTGGTCACGTTTTAGACAAGGGTCAGATTTCGTGACCTTTTGACCTCTGGTGACCTACATAATTGACATGTTAGCATGTAACAGATACCAACATATAGAAGATCAGATTACCAACATTTGGAGTGGCCAAATGTCACTATATCACCATTAATTGCAAAGTTATTCAACTTTATATTCAACCCCTACCCCAAAATCTGGTCCCTCCGATTGAACTCGGGTGTCCGTCTTTAAGATGGTTGTGAGCCCCGGATTGCTTTCAAAGGTTTTTTTTGCATCTAAGGATATATGACTTTCCAAAAAACATAATGAGAATTTGGCACCCTAGGTGGTACCAATTGAAGAAATTTTGGGGTCTGGCTCATGGACCATTACATCATCTACGTCTACACGAACAGCTACGCCAGTGGATCGGACAAACTAGATGTCAAAATCAACCATGTCTGTGTCTACCACATCGCTGATCGCTGTAGCATTCTTCTGGCCTGCTTCCCCATCATTTATGTAAGTTGTTTCAGCTCAATTTTGACGGGGCGTACTTCGTACGTTTCTTATGCACGCAACACATCAAAGATTTTTTTCTGGATTCTTTTCAAATGTGTCACACATTATCGTCACCATGTGAATATGTGCACGTCAACTTTTCAACGTTTTCAGAATATGCCTCCTGGTCGTCAGGAAACTACACCCATCAGCTGCCTTTTCTTGCGAACGTGACTCGTTCGATTCTTTCCAAATTTGCCAGACCTTGTCACCATATGCATGTAAACTTTTCGACCGATCCGACGTTTTCTTCTGAGATATGCCGCTTGATCGTCGATAAAACAACTTCCATAAGCTACTTTTTCTTGCTAATCCATCATGAAAGACGTCTTGCTGGATTCACGTTACCATGTGGAGAGGTGCATGTGACCTTTTCGATCCGATCCGATGTTTTCTCCTTAGTTATGTGCCTTGATCGTGAAAAAAACTTCCGTCTCGGGGTTTAGTCATGTTGTTGTCTGCTGTGCTTGTTTAAGCGTGTATTTTAGGTTCAGTGGAACTTTTGTTGGGACAGTCGCTTAGCCATAAATACACAATACCAATAGTTTGCATTAACCACCTAGTTTATATTCACTGTCCTAAAATGATATTTCCTTCTCTTTTTTTCCAGGAGAGCAGTTTAAAGCTCTCCTCTTATCATATGGCAGGCCGGCCTTATTTTTTGCAATTTTGATACAAGGAAAATTATATGCAATACACCATGTATTTCTGGGGTTGGGGTGCCAAATGGTCTTAATATTGTACTTGCTTCCCATCGGACATGATAGCCTATTAGCAGTGATATTTCTGCTCCATTTTCAGTCGTCGTAGTTTGCTGATATTAGGAGGGCTCACCCAACCCATATGATGAGCAGATATTGAGTGAAATTACAAGCATCTAGTCCGTCATTCATAATCCAGCCGTCGTCCATTAGAGAATATCCGCGTCCATAATCCAAAGACCTATTTCATATTCCATATAACAGTATTAGCACCAAATTCAAAAAGACAATCATAGTATACATAAACATAAGCTTGTTTCCTGCAAGAGAGAAGCGGTCAACAGTTTTGAATGATGCCGGCAAGACATCATGATGTTCCAAAAATATCAAATCCGTATCGCTGATCAGTAGTCTTCCCGACAGACCTAGCCAGAAAAGTTCACTGAATAGGAAAAGAGAGAAAATGATTTTTTCTTCTATGATCTGAGTATGCTTTCATGCAGGGAGTATTGTCATGATTGATTAAAATTTGTCTCTTCACATGCACATGATATAGTAATCTTATCAATCGTATTGTTGATCGTATTGTTGACCAACAATCGGGGAATTTGTCCAGTCATGCGATTATCCTGTTGATACATGTATATGTGCAGCTGGTAGAGGACGGTGAGGCACTAGTAAATGTCCCACATCACCCATAGAAGTATCATTTATTTTTACTATCTCGCAATTTGATCACTATGACATTGAACCACCACCCATACAGATTATTTCTTCTCCCCTCGACACGCCCTCCCCCTCTACAACCATCTTTCACAAATTTGGTTTACCTGGAAAAGTACTACGGTATAGTGCAATGACAAGTTAAAATGTTCACTGACAATTTTCCACAATTATCATTGAGGTAATCTGTAAACACATACACGTATAGCTGGAACCTTCTATTGCTAATTGTTCTCCGACGACCCAAACAAGCCAAAGAGACTCGATTCATTTCACCGATACCTTTAGTTTCCGGGCTATGAACTCCGATCATACACAACATTTTTCCCCAGTAATTTAGTATGTGTTATTTTACCAAAAGTTTGAGATATACCATGGGTTATAGATCAATTTTCGATGATTTCGAGATCTTTTGCCAGTGACATTGACATTTAATCTCCAAATGAATCAGTTTTCTCATTCACCCCGTGGCCAAGGTATAACCTAAGTTTGGTACCAAACCATGAATAGGAACTGGAGATGACACACAGATAACAAAAATTAACAAATGGGATGAACGAATGGATAGAAAGTAAAACAGCCTTCTTCGTTGTCACAAGTTCGAGGTATACCGCAGAAATCATCACACTCCACATCCCTGAACTCAGCTTATAACATGTACAACAACGATTTCATTAATTGCATGGGGGCTACAGTGATCTTGGCCAAAGGTTACACAGCCACATCTCACAACACGGAACTGCGTGTTGTCACTTTTCTCAGTATTTATCTGTCACAAACTGAACGATACCACTACTGATCAGTTAATGTATGTAAGCAGTTATTGCACAACTCACAAAACAACTGTACAGTATTGTACATTAATTTGTCGGTAATCAGTTGCCAATCCATAACATGGAATTAGATATCATATCGCAAAGACATCAAACCGCACAGTCATCAAAAGTGAACAGTGGACAGATGGACAGATGGGCATACTGAGGGACAGAATTCTCGGCTGCCTCAACCTTGTCTAAAGCCGAACATGTAAAAACCCAAGACATTCTCCCCAAATGTGGATAACTCGTAGCAAGATGTTGCTTGTGATTGCGTCAACATGCATGCTTGGTGGTGTCACTCGAAAATTCATTATCAGACAACAACTTTTCAAAATATTTATTCTTCCCAAATTTTCCAAATGTGCATACTTCAGATCTCACTTGGGTTGTCATTTCGTCAACGCATATGCATAACATTCATTGTAGTTTTTGAAACTTTTCTATAGAATATGTGTTGTTTGGGTGTTCTGTCTTTTTCACTGCAGGTGTTGTACATTGGAACAAAATCGAATGGAACAATCAATCAGGTGAATAAAAATAAGATAGTTGAGGAGAGAGCCGATGTGGAGGCTAAGAATGTCCGGTGGCTAAGAGTGTCCGGTGGCTAAGAGTGTCCGGGTCCTATATCCCAGCGTAGATTTAGTTTGACCACTGTTTATGAACGAGTATCATCTGCTGGTCTGTTCTAGACCTGATGTAGGCATCTACGGTGGTGCCTAAGGTCACAGCATGCATTTCTTCACCGCTGTCTGAACAAGACAAAATTAACTCTAAGATGGGGGGGTAGGGGTATTTATGAACGTATATCTTTTTTATTCTTGCACTAAACTTTCTGTAACTTCGCATACTTGACCTCTGAACAATGTTCTATTAGATAACGTAATCCAAGTTACGCCTTTTACGTTTATTACGTCAAGATAACCTCATAAGATGATCCTCTCTTCGTTAATTCTAGACCTGGTGTAACCATCTAATATACACTTCATGGATGCAACATAACCATGTTTAATGGCACCAGAGCGTGAGAAATATGAAGCCGAAATAGGGGTAGGGGTGATTACGTTCTAATATTTTATTTCTCCCCGATACTAACGCAATGAAATTTAACACAAATTTAGCCTGTGTACGGATCATTCAGATAAAGCAATCCGATTCCGATTATCTTCAATGTTGGTGTCACTATGTCGTTATTATCACCATGGAATTACTTTTTTCTGGACCTTTTGTTGAAATTTTCCAACGCTGTATTGTTACCCTGTTAGCTTTTGCGTGATGTGTACATTCAAGACCACGAATGCATGACTTAATTGGAACGGGGTGATGACGTCTACGATAATGAGTAAGGTCGCATGATGCCTTCTCCCAATGCCCTCGGAGTAACACAAAAACAAACAAGGGATGGGGGTAGGGGTGATTATGCTTCGATATCTTCTTCACACTTGGGTCTAGAGAGCTCAAGCTTTTAACACTTTGTGGTTGGATACTAGTTGAGCAAAACGAGAAATCAAACTTCCAATACTTCTGGAATGAAGTCTCTGTAATGTCTGTTTTGAACTCTCGTGTATATTCTTTATATCATAGTCAGTGTAACAGGGCTATATATCGTCGCTCTGAAATATTTGTATCTAATACCGCCCAAGTCAGTGTTAGGAGCCGCGTGGTCATGTCATACAATATATACACATGAACAGTCATAATAAAAGCGGGGTTGAGATAAAAATCATCACAGGGGTCACTTTTGGTTCTTGTGATGTTTTTTAGAAATATGCAATCAGTATATTTGTCGGTGGGCTAATATGACTTCTTGTCAGTACGCCGGCTTCGTTTCTCACCGCCCGTTTAATGTTACGTTTAATTATAATATATGTTTAATATGTTTCACACATGTTAAACTCTGCTCGACTTAGGTTAAGAATTATCAACTAGCTGCTAGTGGTCAACTCTTATCCAAGAACGACTTTACATGAAGTTGCCGCTTGCATGTATTAATGGCACCAGAGCTGTATTGTTACCCTGTTAGCTTTTGCGTGATGTGTGAATTTAAGACCACGAATGCATGACTTACTTGGAACGGGGTGGTGACGTCTACGATAATGAGTAAGGTCGCATGATGCCTTCTCCCAATGCCCTCGAAGTAACACAAAAACAAACAAGGAATGGGGGTAGGGGTGATTATGCTTCGATATCTTCTTCACACTTGGGTCTAGAGAGCTCAAGCTTTTAACACTTTGTGGTTGGATACTAGTTGAGCAAAACGAGAAATCAAACTTCCAATACTTCTGGAATGAAGTCTCTGTAATGTCTGGTTTGAACTCTCGTGTATATTCTTTATATCATAGTCAGTGTAACAGGGCTATATATCGTCGCTCTGAAATATTTGTATCTAATACCGCCCAAGTCAGTGTTAGGAGCCGCGTGGTCATGTCATTCAATATATCCACACGAACAGTCATAATAAAAGCGGGGTTGAGATAAAAATCATCACAGGGGTCACTTTTAATTCTTGTGATGTTTTTTAGAAATATGCAATCAGTATATTTGTCGGTGGGTTAATATGACTTCTTGTCAGTACGCCGACTTCGTTTCTCACCGCCCGTTTAATGTTACGTTTAATTATGATATATGTTTAATATGTTTCACACATGTTAAACTCTGCTCGACTTAGGATAAGAATTATCAACTAGCTGCTAGTGGTCAACTCTTATCCAAGAACGACTTTACATGAAGTTGCCGCTTGCATGTATTAATCTAGCTTGTGGTCAATTATTAACCAAGAACAGGTCTATATAAAGTTGCCGCTTGCGTTTGTTAACTCCATCAGTGCCATGTCGAAATTATGGACATACAGAAAGAAGATGGATCCAACTTTTCTAATCTCCCCAATGTTTCCATATCTAATTAGAGAAAACCAGTTAACTTGCTAGATGAAATGAATGAATGTTACATGAAATGAAAGGAATGGATTCAGGCCAGAAAATATTGAGAGAAGACGAAAGGCAGATCCCATCAAATTATTTTCAAATATGATGCATGAAGTGAGACAAAATACATTGAAGCAACAGAAACCCGTGTCCACCCAACGTGTATAATCCAAAGACCTAATTCGTATAACATCCACATCAAAGAAAAATGTGGATGGTCGAAATTGAAAATGTGTACCTCAGTTCATATAAATTAATTCGATAAATATATCTCATTCGAAAATGGATACTTGTCAGTTTCTTTGGTTTCATTCTCGAAGCTAGATATACATTATGGGAACGTTCTATTACACTGTGGTGCTTAATTGATATTGATAAACAAAAACAAGCATTCCAATGCCTTCCTTTTGTATAAAAAAGGCAATTGAAAAAAATACGAAAAGATCCAATATATATGAATTTGTCAATACAATAGTTATATCACTCGCAAGTGTCAGATCCGATGTCAAGATTCTATAATTATAATCAGCCGCAGTCCATAACGAAATTCCGCTTCGATAATCGCAAGACCTATTTCCTATGACAGTTAGCCTCAATTTCAATGTGTATAAAATAAATACAAGAAAAACAGTTTTCGATGATGTCAGCAAGACATAATGATGTTCTATACATCAACACCGAAATCACTGATCATTATTCTTTATCCAAATGAAGTCCAAGTCGTATGCAGAGTATCAGTCACGCTCTGAATGCGTTGTTCTTTTGAACACTATGTGAAAACACATGATATCCAAACAACCCCCCATCTTAATAAATTAATATCCTATAAATTCTCTACAATCGTACATGTCGCTATTTTGAATATTAAGTATTACAATTGAATTTAGTACTCTGAGCGCCCTTACCATGAATATTTAATAGCACTATGACATCATGGTCGCATCTGGACTAGTCCACTTGCAGTCGGAGAGTGTCCGTTTACCCTAACGTTTACACCAAAGACCAGTCTATATATCTACCACGTATTATGGTGCCACAATGTCGGAACCGCGGAAACATGAAAAGACACCCCGCCAGCGCGGTGTCTAAGTCGACTGAGCCAACCAAAATTTCTCTGTCATTAATGTTCCCTTCAAAGCACTATGAAGTGTTCTCAGGATTGGTTGTCACTCGAGTTACTGCAAGCCTGTTAGATCCCTCAAGCGACATATCCAAATGGGGGAGCAGACAGGATTTAATTTTAATCAGATTGAACAGCCTCAGACGTTATAGCCAAAAACAAAAATCAACTAAAATCTAGTTGCATTGTAAGGCTGTGTTATCTTGCCGTCAGTTATTTGCGCATCCCTCTTCTGTCCATTTTTGCAAATATCAGGCCAGTCTCGGCAAAATGAGATGTATATATGTGATTAATTGGAGCGATATACAAGAGGTGACACAAACTGACATCTGTGGGCTAAAAAGCGACTATATGACCTCACATTCAGACCTCAGACCCGAGAATACGGTGGACTTAGCCTTGGTATCTCAGCGGCGCTGTTATTGCAGCCGTTCATGTGAAGAATATGAAGTATCCACACGGCCCCTAGCACCGGCTAAGCGGATTTAGATACACTAGCTCGGGCACTGTGATGACAGATCAGCTCAAACAAATAACTCGTTTGTTGTTAATGGATGAGCATCGAGGACGCCTAATGGCGTAAATGTCTCAGCATGGGGTAGACATGGTGAATGCAAGAATACCCTGAAAAACTAACCTGTAATGCCCGACGTCGTACGGCTTAAATTTCCCACCAAAATAATTAACCTACACATATTTGTCGAATGACATGTACAGAAACGGGCCTCGGAGACTAACAGTCCAGCAGCAGATACCTACCATATACAGGTAATACATTGGAGCGATATGCAGAAAGGTGGGGAAAATTGACGACGTCTGGCAACTAAAAGGCCACCATATGACTCGGCTTCCCTCGGCACCTTACATTCAGACCCAAGAATGAGGTGGATTCTCGAAGGTAGCCTAAGTATTTCGGCCGGGCTTTTATTGCAGCTGCTCATGTGGAGACTATGAAGTATCCTCACGGCCCATATACCACCTTAGTTTACCGAGATATCAGACCATCCCAACACGGTCGCCATTTCGATTCTATCCATATTTCCTTGCAAACAAGATTGAGCAAACAGACCATCTCTAGTAATAAATCGTTTCTTATTTATTACAATTAATGTTTCCTTCCAATCCCTTACTGTGATTGTCCTAAATTTACGTATACACACGTTTTCACAATATAACCTTGAGTGGACAAGAGGAATCCCAACTAACCCCGATTTTTGTGGGACAAACTCAATCAGATGTTGTTTTTCTGTCTTATTTCAGGCCAGATTATTAGTTTGTCAACCACAAAATTATATTAATTTACTTCTGTACAACACTTGGTTCAAATGAAACCATTTGAAACACTATCCAGATATAAGCGGGACATTTTATAGAAATAAAGAAAGAAAAAAACAGAACAAGGCGCGATAATCGGACACAAATAAAGGAAAAATACAATTTCTAGATTCATGACGTCATAGAGACGAAACTGAAGCAGTTACCGGAAGTCTGATTACTCTATCTTTCAGGTCGATATCCAGAAGCAATGCGTGGAGCATTTCAGTATGATAAACCGCGAACTAAAGAAAATATGGCAGGGTAATCTTCAAAGAAACAGAGAAAATTGGAGAAAATATTTTCCAAAATTCATGAGACAAAGGCTTCTTGAGCTTATGACGTCACTATGCCGTGGCTATATTAGCTAGAGAAATTTGGATTGTTTTATCTGAAAGGTCAATATTCGGAGGTAAATTTGTGTAAGTTTCAGATCGCGAAACGCAGGGGTAATAAAAATATGAGGGCTGCATTACCCCTACCCCCATTCCGGTTTTAAATTTTTCAAAACCAGTCAGCATCAAACAATTGCAAGTAGCAACCTTAGGCACCACCGCAGATATCTACATCAGGTATTTAACTGACCGGGAGATGTTGATCTTCATGAAAAAGAAGTCAAACAAAATCTACGCGGGGGGTGCTACGGAATGACATGTTCTCGCGAGTGGCTACCGGACTATTTCTCCACATTAGCGACACGTGTTCGTCCTTGGATGCAAT
>JAVTVY010048220.1:0-22520 GCA_036873755.1 Hanleya hanleyi | reverse complement strand
ACCTTATACTTGCCTTGGGCATAATATTTAATATTATGCAATACTGTTGGGTAGATTCTAAACCTCTTATACCAAATGCCAGAAAAAAAACAGACACCCCCCTCCAGGGCTTCCATCAACTCCGGCGACCTTGACCGCTTAAGTTCCCGCCAAAAACTCAACTCCTCAGTTTGATTTCTAGCACGATCAAACCCACACGTGAATTTACTGTGCTCCTCAACTAAGGAGATTCATATACATTCATTGGATTTACTCGTGCTCTCAAGCCTCCCGTATTGGTCCGTGAGTTTTTACATTTATGTACTTTCTCATTATATCGAATTCCTTACCGCATTTCATTGTATATTTTTTAAAAATATGTACAGTAGAAATCCTCAGTGTATGGGACAGCTCAGATTGGCGCTCGCCATTCTGTAAACAAGCATATCGGGTCTATGCTTTCACTATGGGATTATTCTGCTCTGCATTGAGAATAATATATACGTTGTTTCATTGTAAATCGTATACCATTATGATAAATAGGTTAAATGTCTGGCACGACAAGGTTGGCACGGCAAGGTTGGCACGACAAACTATGGCACGGAATTGGCTTTTACGATCATAGCGTTACTGATCTGGTAAGGGACTCTTGTTGACATGTTACTAGGCAGCCATTTTGACCGACAGCACACCTCTCTCGAGATAGTGCGTCGGGGTCATAGAGTCCTTTGCTGGAGAAGTTACGTAGCCTCTTTGTTACTGTGAACTCTTTGTGCGAATTTCTGTAGGTAGTTGGATATACCTTGGCAAGACAAAGCATGTACATGTAGAACAGCTATTCTAATAGCTTGATCTCTGTACTGATATTCGCACTTTGGATTTACGTTTCAGAGAAAGGTGTAATCACAACAATAGCACATTGTTGTCTGTATATTAGTAGAACGATGCGAGGTATTTTTTGGCATGTTATGGGAATAAAATACTGACGAATGTTTCACGTTCCAAACATTCTTTCGCTCCAATACTATTTGCAGTTGATGTATATAGGTATACCGTAATTATCAACTATACGTTTGCACATGTATAGTAGTTCAACATGTGGTGCAAAGGTATTTCAGTACAAGTGGGGCTATACTGATACCTATACAGTGAATCACTATTCATTGTTGCGCATTACGGTGTTGTACGCTTGATTTTTACGAATGGACAGTTACGATGGAGTCCATCTTTTGTCATAATACCAAGAAACTGAGACTTTCTTTGGTTGAGCTCGTTTCTGTACACATAGTGGCATCTATGATGTCGTGGCGGTATAATCATACATGAGGTCCGTAGTACACTATGAGAGGACTACACCTGTGCGGGATCGTTCTATAAGCCCAGAGCTGGCACTGTGAGAAGTTTAATGCTCTGTATCATATGATTATTGGCACTAATATAATCGTATCTATATATTTTCAGAATTATGTCTGACTCGGATAAATCTGGAAAAGCGTCCCCGTCCGGTTGCTCTAAATGCCATCAATGGTCGGTCAAGGGTACCATTGGGCATGAGTGCTCGAAATGTTCGCTATGCACGGAAGGGAATAGGTGCGAGGTATGCTCTGCCTGGCCGGAGGATGTCTTTCAGCGCTGGCTGTTATTACGTTCACGGTCCGTGGCGGCACTACCGGCCGTGAACCCGGCTGCCTCCGATTCGGGTCTTCCTGCGGTATCCCAACCCGTAGGAAGGTTTATACCCGAAGCGGAGCTTGATGCACGTTTTGCGGAGCTTTATCGTGCTCTAGGCTTGTCCCAGGGCGCGACGGCTGCCAGCGAAACAGGCACACCGGTGTTCGTGGTCCCCCGTATAGGGAGCGCCGCGTTGGGAAAGCCCCCTGCTTCTTCTTCTTCGACCAAGAAACGCAGGGCGCGCAAGTCGAAGGTGCGAGCCAAGACTTTGCGCGGCCCGTCTGAGACTTGTAGTTCCACCCAAACCATCGAGTACTCCTACGACTCTAGTCGCTAGTGAGACACCGTCCGATCCCTCTCGGGGTCCGACGGGAGATGGTATGGGTCGGAACGCAACTGTGCTCGACGGGATGGCCAAGTGCACCAGCCTAGCCGAGATTGAGGTCGAGCAATCTCCGGCCGACACGGACCGCTCAGTTCGTGTTGTGGCGTCGTACGGGGGCCGTGATCACTCCGATGCCGGGTTGCTAGCCCGTGCTCGTGATCATGACCCTGTTCAACCGGGAACATCCGGCCTCGGCCGTGACGGTTACCCGTTGAGCGGGGAGCATATCCAATCCTCTTGGTCATGCCCCACGGGTGACCTAGGATCTTCATCCGGCTCCATCATCGGCTCTATTGATGATCGGTTGCTTGAGGATACGGATATGGAGGTCGGTTCAATGTCCGCAGAGGCCTCCGTCCCTCACGTTGACTTGAAACAGGAGCAAGTGGGTACCATCGATGATACCATCGATGCGGCTCTTCTACGGGCTGCCGCTCAACAGAAGATGCCGGGTGGCCCACAGCTCCTTACGCTCGGCCATATGTCCTCTTGGACTAGGTCGTTACCGTATGCTGCTGAAGTGTGCGGTGTCCCTACGAACACTAAGCAGCAAAAACCCGTTAAGCGATCGCTAACAGGTCAGCCGCCGGCTCGCCGGCCGGAGCTACCCTCGTTAGGGCTAGATCCATTCGTGGATCAGGCTTTCGATGCGCTTTCGGTGAGGCCGCAGGGAAAGGGTACGCGTTCCCTGCGTACGGCTCCACCCGGGTTCACTGAGCTCTTCAGAGGCCCTCCGTCCGAAGTCAAGCGGACGGAATCGGCTTCGAAGGTTGGACGGCAGTCCGCCTTTTTCCTGACAGGCAAGCAACATCGGGAGGATCTACATCCAAACGATATGTTGCGTCGGTCGGTTGAGGAAGAGCTCAAGGCGGCAGAGTGTTCGGCCCGGGCCGGGTTACGAACCTTTAGCCACCTTCTGCACATGACACACGCATCGCACGTAGCTGCCCTGCAGCGTACGGCTGACGATGCGGTGTCCCGGTTGCACTCCATGGACGCGGAAGCGATTGCGAAACCCGTGGTGCTTCCGGCTGGCGTTGGAGAACCGCTATCGGTTCCTCAAGCACCCCCAGAGCTCTAACACGGTATGCAGTTGGCTACTGCAACGGGGTTGGACCTTCTGACGAGGGTGATAGCCAGAGTGCAGATTGAGTCTCGACTGGGCTCAAAAGACCATGCGCAGAACCTCATCAACTCGGTAATGATGAGCTGTTCTCCGATGGACTCAAAGCTTACGCTGCTGAGGGTCATATTGACTCTCAGGAACTTGAGTCCATGGTCAAACAACACCAGACCCTTGTTAAGGGGAAACGCAAAGCCAGCGTTTCCAAGCCCGCTGATACTTTCTCCGGCTCTTCGAAGCCCAAGAAAGCCAGAAGAGGCTATCGTGGCAAGGGGAAGGACAAGAAAGGGTCCAACAACCCTTCTAAGCCCGCTGGTAAAGGTGGGAAGTGCACCTGACATGTCAGTGTGCGCTCCCCCACTGCCCAGGACACCAACATCAAGCTCAGCACGAGTTTGGGGGGGGGGCCACCGGACTCGACACTTCTGTGTCGGCGCCCGGAACTGCTGGTCGGAGGCCGTCTCGCGCATTTCACCTCTTGGTGGAATCTATACAGCGCAGACAGCCTAGTAAGGCAGATTGTCGCGGAAGGTTATCGAATTGAATCGAGCGCTCCAAACCGTTCACCTCCGCTCACAGGGACCCCACTGGTGACCCCGTTACCTCGAGACCCCCGTCAAATTACCATTATACGGGACGAGATAACTTCCTTCCTCGCCAAAGCGGCGGTAGTAGAGGTGACCGATCCGGCAACGGATCCGGGGTTTCACACCAGGATGTTTTTGGTGTCCAAGAAAACCGGGGGATGGCGACCGGTCCTCAATCTACGGCCCCTCAACCGTTACATTCGCATTGAGAGATTCAAGATGGAAACTCTTCGAACTGTACGGGCCGGCCTTCGGGTCGGCATGTGGGCCGCTTCAATAGATTTGAAGGACGCATACTTTCACGTACCGATCCATTCGGACTACAAAAAGTATCTAAGGTTCGCCATCGACGGCAAGATATTGGAATTCCAAGCGTTACCGTTCGGAATTACATCTGCCCCTCGAGTTTTCACACGGGCAGTGGATGCCCTATCGGTCGTCCTACGGAGGTGTGGTGTGGATATCAGCACCTACATCGACGATTGGTTGGTGAAGGGACCGTCGGAAACGGCGGTCACCTATGCGATCAGGTTGACACTATTCCATGCGCTTCTCAGCGGCTGGATAGTCAACGTACCCAAGTGAGCGCTGACCCCGGCACAGTTCATACACCTGAGGGTTCAGTTCGATCACCGGATCGGGCGGGTCTAGATCTGCTGGAGGAGATGCTCGCGGTGTTCTTCACCTGCCGAGCTCTTCCGGCGAGAGAGTTCTTGCGACTTCTGGGTCGACTGGTCAGTCTGGGAGAAGTGGTCAACTACGGTCCACTTCGACGCAGACCCATACAAATGTACCTTATGTCCTTCTGGAAACAGAGCACAGGTCATTTGAACCAACCAATCCCGATAGACTCGAATCTATTATCAGCCCTCGGCTGGTGGCTGAACCGGGACAACCTCATCATGAGGGCCCCGTTGCATCCGCCGGAATCGAGTCTAGTCATATTTACGGACGCCTCCATGGACGGCTGGGGAGCACATCTGGACGAGAACCTGGCACAACGAATGTGGACCGCGCAGGAAAAGACTTGGCATATCAATCTCTTGGAGATGAGAGCAGTCATCCTAGCATTGAAACGGTTTCTCTCTCCCGCTCTTGCGGGAGAAAGTTGTTCTGGTAAGGTCGGACAGCTCAAAAGTGGTCGCATACATAAACAAGCAGAGAGGGACCAGATCCCCCCAGCTATGTTTCATGACCTGGAAGCTATTCCAGTGGTGCATCAAGCATCAAGTGACCCTGCGAGCAGCGCATATTCCGGGGATACGGAACGTGCTTGCGGACTCTCTGTCTCGTCAACAGAGAGTCCGTCCGACCGAATGGCAGCTGAACGACTTGGTACTCAGTCTTCTTTCAGTGGTCGACTCCTCATGTAGACCTTTTTGCCACGAAGGACAACAAAAAGCTCCCAATATATGTGAGCCCGTTTCTGGATCCATCGGCGCACGCCGTGGATGCACTAGCGGACGACCCATGGTCAGGAATGTACGCTTACGCTTATCCTCCGACCATACTAATTCCGATGGTTCTCAAAAAGATCGAGAGCGAGAATTGCAGAGTCATTCTAATCGCTCCTTTCTGGCCGACACGATCGTGGTTCACAAGTCTCCCCAATCTTGTTCTCAATATTCAAACTGACTGCTTGGAATCTGTCATCGAATCTCGACGTCAGGAGGGCTTTTCTCAACAAGCTGCCAATCTCATGGCACAATGTAGAAGGCCCTCCACCAGACGGGTTTATAACTCAGTCTGTTCTCGGAGTGGTGCGAGAGAAACTATAAGAATCCCTCTCAAACAACTCCGGGAGAAGTAGCAGACTTCTTCGTATATTTATACGAAGAAAAGGGACTACAACCAGTAACAATAGCTGGTTATCGGTCTGCCATAGCGACAATCCACCCTGGTTTTCGAGACGGGTCTAAGGTTACACAGAGCAAACCATTAGACGACCTGATCAAAGGCATGTTCCACCTACGACCTCGGGTGAACAAAATGCCTCCTGCATGGAATCTCGAATTGGTCCTAAATGCACTTACAAGACCACCTTTCGAGCCCATGGGTCAGGCCAGCCTTAAGATCTTAAGACTGTATTTCTCGTCGCTGTGGCGTCCGCTCGGCGGAGATCCGAGATCCATGCTCTGTCCACTGAGAAAGATCGCCTACATTTTACGGGCGAAGGTCTGCTACTTCAGCCGCGGGCTGACTTTGTGTCGAGACTATCAAACATGGCGCAAAATCCTTGGTTTTAACTGACCTAGGTAAGTTCTCTCCTGACGATAAATTCTTATGTCCGGTGCGTTCTGTGAAGTATTATATCGAAGCTAACAACCATCTTCGAACTTCTGACAATCATTTGTGGATTACCCATCAGATCAATAACCACAAACCGGCTTCCAAAGACACCATCGCTCGATGGATTGTTGAAACCATTCAGATGGTCTATGCAGCTGCCCAGACTAAAGAGTTTGTTTTCGCCAAAGCCCATGAGACCAGAGCGGTAGAAACTTCGGAAGCGTTATTTAAGGGAGCTTCACTTAGTGACATCATGGACGTTGCTCAGTGGAGATCTGAGGCTACTTTCATCAAGTATTATCTCCTGGACCCTTCTACGTCGACAGCTAGCATTGAAATGGCTACTCTCACTAAAAGGCTGAGCAATGCCGCGCATACTATTCCGGTACCTTCCGTTAGAAAGCGCGTTTCGAGCACTCATGTCGAAAGGGACCCGTCCGACGCATATGCACCCTCGGGGAACAAGCCTTGGTCGGAGTCAAGAAAGCATTAAGTGAGTATATCAAATCATCACGAATATGTTTACCCTTTGTCATTAGGCTCGTGTTATTAGGGTTTTTCCCTAGTAGGTGTACCAAAGGAAAGCTCGGACTTTCACCAGGGTGGTGCCCCCCTCGAGTTATCAGGTAACAGAGAGGCCTGGGTTACATATCAATGACGGCCTTTTCGCTCTCAAATTGATACAGGTATCTACCTTTTGTCTTTGGTTAGCCTACCCGCCAGGGTTCCCACAAATAGTACTATATATAAAAATTTGTTGTATTGTTGGGAAAATAATGTGATTCAAAAAGTTGTTTTGATCCTGGACAAGGGCACTGAAAACCATTAAAGAGATGTAAATGTATTTTTACACGTAAAGCTTGAAATCTACTGAACGTATATTATTCAATCTGTTTCCTTTAATTAAAAAATTGTAGAATTAAATCGGCGATCGTTATTTATTTTGGAATGAAGGCGCATTAGGAGACTGTTACCAACAAGTTCTGAGCTGACCTACTTTTGGTGAAAATTTCTGGCGATTCTGACTTGGGCGATGCCCATCTTAATATAGGCAGGATTTCAACTGGGGGTGGGGATTTCCAAGAGTTCAGTTCGTGAGTCCTAATGCCTACTGTACTTCGTAGGTCCTGTGACGCTAGTCACACTGCTCATGTTAAATATACATGTAATATAAAGTCAACAAGTAAACATAAAATGAAGCATATAGTACGGTTATGGAGCTAAAATATTAGCTCCATGCTTAGGGTCTATGATTTCCGTTTAACGATGGACATAGAGATTCTATGAATGACATTTCCTTAGGCACCGTTTCCAATTATCGTTCGCGAATGAATCGTTTATTTCGTCAAATTTTCTCGAAGTCGCGATTTTCCAAGGCGCGAGGGAATGGTTTTTTTTCTTCAAAATAAACGGTTCATTCGCGATCGCTGTTCGAATGGTTTTTTTTTCTGTTGGCAATCGTTTTTCAATCGAGAAAATTCTCGCGAATAAAAAGCGATATCGCGATTCAATCGCTTTTTAATCGAGAAAATATAAACGATTAAAAAAAAACGATTGAGGATTATAGCCGAAAGTAGTACGCCATTGGTTCAGCCTGACTGACCCGCATACACGCTCGAGTTTCTAACACTTCAGTCAGGCTATATAAAGTTCGATCATTTTTTCTTCTTCCTTTTCCATTCTTTGCCTAGTGTAAAACTATATAGCGTGTTTCTGTACAGTTGGTGGTTATATAGATACGATGGGGATATTGAAAGAAATTGATAAAAAATATCTATATATATAAATAGGAATAATGGTTATGCATATAATTATAACTTCATATTTACATATATTTTGTACGGGACACAGACCCGGATATGGTCAGATTGGGTCATTTGCACTTCAATTTCGTCTATTATTTTGGGTATTTCTGTGTTTTAAAGCTGGTATTATTCCAGATTTCTTGTGTAGTATTTTTCGTGAACGTTTTTGGCATCTGTGCGGGCTGAAATTTTGAGTTGATTCGTCAGATTTTCGCTGTACGCGTGGTTTTTGTCCTACGATCACCATTTTCCTTGTGTAGATAGATGGCGCTGTATTGAATATAACATTGTCATACGGGGTTTTGAGTCTTCGAAAGCACTTAATTATTAATATATAGCGCGGGCTATTTGTAAAAATTGTCACAACTGGTTAATCCAGTATGAGATGAAATTATATACTATTCAGTTGGTTTTTGGCTTGAGCTTCCCTTTGGAATGATCGATAGTTCATTTATCAAAATATAAAATTAAAATAAAAAGTATTGTACATATGCGAATCCAACCGTTATATGCGATTCAATCACCATTGTGATATGTATTTGATATAAATATGAAATCACTGCCGCGAATATTCTTATAATAAATAAAATTAACTTGATGGTGATTTATTGAACTTATTCACATCTCAATAGTTTAAAAACTGTACCAAAACATGAACGGATACCCTTTCCTAATGTATGTTTTACTATAACAAAATATACATATTTAATTACACTATTTTTCACCTTAATTAACCTAGAAATTCTCGGCTGGAGGGCTAAGCTGTTCTGGGTTATCGCCATGCGCCCATTCACACCTCTATGAAGCCTGTGCCGTAATCATTCTGATAATGCAATCAACGACGAACTCAAATCAACTTATGACCTGTACCCGGTATTTACAAAACAAGATATTGTGACTATCACCCTGTATTGTTTATACCAAGTTGCATGAATATATGAGGAAATTATCGAAAGTATGAAGGGAATGACTGAACATTAATACATTGTCGACTCACACGATTATTGAATAAACATGTAATTTTTGTCATTTACGCTTCGCCAGAGTAAATCTGAGCGCGAACGTCACAGGAAGCATGGTACAGGTATATGTATAGATATTTCCAGCATACGGCCTACTTCGGCTTGTAGGAGACTATAGATCGTGAATCATATATATTATTCGGTTATCTTACGCATTTATACAGTATAGTATAGTAATATAGGTTTTTCCATCGACAAATCCGCAATCAACATTACATGTAGTTCCCAGTTCGCGGATAGAGCGGCGTACGACGGCAACACGGCCTATGTGTCAAATATCACTCCGCCTCACGATTCTCTCGCGCCCTGAAAAAAAACGATTCTCTCGCGATTGAAGATTCGCGATCAAGAACGGATCGCGCATGGGTAAACGATTCAAAAACGATATCGCGAGAGAATGGTTTTTTCCAGAAAAGGTTCAATCGTTTTTTCTCATTTTTTTTCTCGATATCCTCGCGACTGATTCGCGACTGATCGTTTTTCAATCGAGAAAATTGAAGAAAAATCGCGACTGAAGAAAAAAGGGATCGTTTCCATTAATCGTTTTTTCTTTTCAATTTTCTTCAATTTTCTCGATTGAAAAACGATCAGTCGCGAATCAGTCGCGAGGATATCGAGAAAAAAAATGAGAAAAAGCGATTGAACCTTTTCTGGAAAAACCATTCTCTCGCGATATCGTTTTTGAATCGTTTACCCATGCGCGATCCGTTCTTGATCGCGAATCTTCAATCGCGAGAGAATCGTTTTTTTTCAAGGCGCGAGAGAATCGTGAGGCGGAGTGATATTTGACACATAGGCCGTGTTGCAATCGTACGCCGCTCTATCCGCGAAATGGGAACTACATGTAATGTTGATTGCGGATTTGTCGATGGAAAAACCAATATTACTATACTATACTGTATAAATGAGCAAGATAACCGAATAATATATATGATTCACGATCTATAGTCTCCTACAAGCCGAAGTAGGGCGTATGCTGGAAATATCTATACATATACCTGTACCATGCTTCCTGTGACGTTCGCGCTCAGATTTACTCTGGCGAAGCGTAAATGACAAAATTACATGTTTATTCAATAATCGTGAGTCGACAATGTATTAATGTTCAGTCATTCCCTTCATACTTTCGATAATTTCCTCATATATTCATGCAACTTGGTATAAACAATACAGGATGATAGTCACAATATCTTGTTTTGTAAATACCGGGTACAGGTCATAAGTGGATTTGAGTTCGTCGTTGATTGCATTATCAGAATGATTACGGCACAGGCTTCATAGAGGTGTGAATGGGCGCATGGCGATAACCCAGAACAGCTTAGCCCTCCAGCCGAGAATTAAATCGGCGATCGTTATTTATTTTGGAATGAAGGCGCATTAGGAGACTGTTACCAACAAGTTCTGAGCTGACCTACTTTTGGTGAAAATTTCTGGCGATTCTGACTTGGGCGATGCCGATCTTAATATAGGCAGGATTTCAACTGGGGGTGGGGATTTCCAAGAGTTCAATTCGTGAGTCCTAATGCCTACTGTACTTAGCGTCACACTGCTCATGTTAAATATACATGTAATATAAAGTCAACAAGTAAACATAAAATGAAGCATATAGTACGGTTATGGAGCTAAAATATTAGCCCCATGCTTAGGGTCTATGATTTCCGTTTAACGATGGACATACAGATTCTATGAATGACATTTCCTTAGGCACCGTTTCCAATTATCGTTCGCGAATGAATCGTTCATTTCGTCAAATTTTCTCGAAGTCGCGATTTTCCAAGGCGCGAGGGAATGGTTTTTTTTCTTCAAAATAAACGATTCATTCGCGATCGCTGTTCGAATGGAACATTTTTTTTTCTGCTGGCAATCGTTTTTCAATCGAGAAAATTCTCGCGAATAAAAAGCGATATCGCGATTCAATCGCTTTTTAATCGAGAAAATATAAACGATTGAAAAAAAACGATTGAGGATTATAGCCGAAAGTAGTACGCCATTGGTTCAGCCTGACTGACCCGCATACACGCTCGAGTTTCTAACACTTCAGTCCGGCTATATAAAGTTCGATCATTTTTTCTTCTTCCTTTTCCATTCTTTGCCTAGTGTAAAACTATATAGCGTGTTTCTGTACAGTTGGTGGTTATATAGATACGATGGGGATATTGAAAGAAATTGATAAAAAATATCTATATATATAAATAGGAATAATGGTTATGCATATAATTATAACTTCATATTTACATATATTTTGTACGGGACACAGACCCGGATATGGTCAGATTGGGTCATTTGCACTTGCAATTTCGTCTATTATTTTGGGTATTTCTGTGTTTTAAAGCTGGTATTATTCCAGATTTCTTGTGTAGTATTTTTCGTGAACGTTTTGGGCATCTGTGCGGGCTGAAATTTTGAGTTGATACGTCAGATTTTCGCTGTACGCGTGGTTTTTTGTCCTACGATCACCATTTTCCTTGTGTAGATAGATGGCGCTGTATTGAATATAACATTGTCATACGGGGTTTTGAGTCTTCGAAAGCACTTAATTATTAATATATAGCGCGGGCTATTTGTAAAAATTGTCACAACTGGTTAATCCAGTAAGAGATGAAATTATACTATTCAGTTGGTTTTTGGCTTGAGCTTCCCTTTGGAATCATCGATAGTTCATTTGAAAGAAAATTGAAGAAAAATCGCGACTGAAGAAAAAAGGGATCGTTTCCATTAATCGTTTTTTCTTCAGTCGCGATTTTTCTTCAATTTTCTCGATTGAAAAACGATCAGTCGCGAGGATATCGAGAAAAAAATGAGAAAAAACGATTGAACCTTTTCTGGAAAAAACCATTCTCTCGCGATATCGTTTTTGAATCGTTTACCCATGCGCGATCCGTTCTTGATCGCGAATCTTCAATCGCGAGAGAATCGTTTTTTTTCAAGGCGCGAGAGAATCGTGAGGCGGAGTGATATTTGACACATAGGCCGTGTTGCAATCGTACGCCGCTCTATCCGCGAAATGGGAACTACATGTAATGTTGATTGCGGATTTGTCGATGGAAAAACCAATATTACTATACTATACTGTATAAATGAGCAAGATAACCGAATAATATATATGATTCACGATCTATAGTCTCCTACAAGCCGAAGTAGGGCGTATGCTGGAAATATCTATACATATACCTGTACCATGCTTCCTGTGACGTTCGCGCTCAGATTTACTCTGGCGAAGCGTAAATGACAAAATTACATGTTTATTCAATAATCGTGAGTCGACAATGTATTAATGTTCAGTCATTCCCTTCATACTTTCGATAATTTCCTCATATATTCATGCAACTTGGTATAAACAATACAGGATGATAGTCACAATATCTTGTTTTGTAAATACCGGGTACAGGTCATAAGTGGATTTGAGTTCGTCGTTGATTGCATTATCAGAATGATTACGGCACAGGCTTCATAGAGGTGTGAATGGGCGCATGGCGATAACCCAGAACAGCTTAGCCCTCCAGCCGAGAATTTCTAAGTTAATTAAGGTGAAAAATAGTGTAATTAAATATGTATATTTTGTTATAGTAAAACATACATTAGGAAAGGGTATCCATTCATGTTTTGGTACAGTTTTTAAACTATTGAGATGTGAATAAGTTCAAAAAATCACCATCAAGTTAATTTTATTTATTATAAGAATATTCGCGGCAGTGATTTCATATTTATATCAAATACATATCACAATGGTGATTGAATCGCATATAACGGTTGGATTCGCATATGTACAATAATTTTTATTTTAATTTTATATTTTGATAAATGAACTATGAATGATTCCAAAGGGAAGCTCAAGCCAAAAACCAACTGAATAGTATATAATTTCATCTCTTACTGGATTAACCAGTTGTGAAAATTTTTACAAATAGCCCGCGCTATATATTAATAATTAAGTGCTTTCGAAGACTCAAAACCCCGTATGACAATGTTATATTCAATACAGCGCCATCTATCTACACAAGGAAAATGGTGATCGTAGGACAGAAAACCACGCGTACAGCGAAAATCTGACGAATCAACTCAAAATTGCAGCCCGCACAGATGCCAAAAACGTTCACGAAAAATACTACACAAGAAATCTGGAATAATACCAGCTTTAAAACACAGAAATACCCAAAATAATAGACGAAATTGCAAGCGCAAATGACCCAATCTGACCATATCCGGGTCTGTGTCCCGTACAAAATATATGTAAATATGAAGTTATAATTATAGGCATAACCATTATTCCTATATATATAGATATTTTTTTTCAATTTCTTTCAATATCCCCATCGTATCTATATAACCGCCAACTGTACAGAAACACGCTATAGTTTTACACTAGGCAAAGAATGGAAAAGGAAGAAGAAAAAATGATCGAACTTTATATGGTCTGACTGAAGTGTTAGAAACTCGAACGTGTATGCGGGTCAGTCAGGCTGAACCAACGGCGTACTACTTTCGGCTATAATCCTCAATCGTTTTTTTTTCAATCGTTTATATTTTCTCGATTAAAAAGCGATTGAATCGCGATATCGCTTTTTATTCGCGAGAATTTTCTCGATTAAAAAACGATTGCCAACAGAAGAAAAAAACCATTCGAACAGCGATCGCGAATGAATCGTTTATTTTGAAGAAAAAAAACCATTCCCTCGCGCCTTGGAAAATCGCGACTTCGAGAAAATTTGACGAAATAAACGATTCATTCGCGAACGATAATTGGAAACGGTGCCTAACCCAGTAAACAAATGCGTAAAAACAGGTACAGACATTAAAATTTGCACAGCAAACCGATTTCTCTCAAATAACCTAAGATAATGTCTTCTTTCACCCGACTAAAAATATCTTCTAAAGTAGCTGCTCGATAAAAAGAATCTCTTACAATCTTAAGTCTATACAGTCGATAAGAATATGTTTGATTGTGAGATCTTCGTGAAATGGAATACCCCTTGGGACTGGTTCCCTTTTTAGTAAATGTTCGTGAGTTAATCGTGTATGGCCGATTCTACATGGCTTGATCATGACTTGATCGAAACGTTCCTGGCTGTTTAGATGAGTATAGCCCACAGTTGGTTATTATTAACAACATCCCATAAAGTTTGAAACAGCATTCTCACATAAGTGGTGAAACAGGTTTCTCGGGTTGAACGCGACATTAAACCTTAAATCTCTCTCTCTCTCTCTCACATAAGTACAGATAGAGGGTCTGAAATCGCTATACGGGATACCAAAAGGGTCAACCTCGTTATCATGGACTGCCATAGCCATTTTATCAGACTCAGTATTACCGTTGATGCCAACGTGACTAGGCAACCAACAAAACACAATATCAATCTGTTTATCAAATCTACAGTCATATAATATTGTAGAATATTCAAGATGGTGAGAGGAGTTGAAGTTCCGTATTTAATCGCTTGAAGGCATGACAGTGAATATGAGAATATGACATTTTTCCCCTTTTAGTGGACCCAATACCTTCCAAAGCCAACAATATATCTTTTGCTCCTGCAGTGAATATCGAACTTTTACCTGGTAGTCGACAAGATTTAGTTTTGGAACTAAAGGTAGTAGCACATGCTACTCTCTCACCATCTTTAGAACCATCTGTATAAATAGCCTGATGTGATCTGTATTTTTCTCTCAGCAGACCAATTTATTGTGTATACACGAGCTGGTTTGTGTCTGCCTTTTTTTATTTCGTTAGTGTAATATCTATTTCTGGTTTAGCTAACTTCCATGGTGGAATTGGTAAGAACTTTTTTGGTAAAACTTGACTAAGCTTAATACCAGCTGCTACGTTGTGTGGTTACATACGAATTCCAAGACGGGGAATAATGAAGGGTTTCTTTAAATAGAAATCCACGTATTGAGGGTTGAAAACACAGTTATATGCAGGATTCGAGTGATTTGATCAATGTTGTGATATATTGCAGTGATATATTGCAGTTTAATTCTTCGAAGTTCTGAAGGAAATTCATCTGCTTCGACATATAAGCTTTCTCTAAGGGATGTTGTGAACCCTCCAAGGCAAAGTCTTAGTCATTGATGAAGAACAGGATCTAGCTTTGCCAAGTTTGACTGGCTCGCACCGTTGTGAACAGGAGCCATAATCAAGTTTGGAACGAACAAATGATCGATATAAATGGAGAAGTTTTCGCTGATCTCCTCCCACTTATAGTTGGGAACTACCTTCAACAAATCAAGAGCTTTCGTGCACTTAGCTTTCAAGCAATTTATATGCGCTAAGGATGTTAATCGGTGGTGAAACAATATTGTAAAGAATTTGACCTCTTTTACTACATTGATCGCAGTTCCATGTAATATAAGTACTGGATCTTTGTGCTGGAAATAATTTCTGCAAAAGTTCTATACAGTTTGTCTTAGCTCTGGATAATTTGATATTCCTTTGGTTTTCGATATACTATATGTGCATATTAGTTTCAATTGAAGAATCTTTGCGAAAACAGCCCAACAGTCCTATTCCGCAGTTTATTTATTTAAATTTATGAGTAGGTTGTTGTGAAGATCACGAACCGATGCCTACGACAGACAAGACTGACAACGTCTCTTGGCCCAGGGGTTTTCACCTATGCAAAGGTCTAGACACTGGATACCCACGTGAATTACCGAGTCGTTTTTGTAAGCTTAAGCGACGTTGATCTCCGCGGATGATTCCAGTGTAAGTAGAACACAAAGAGACGTAGACTTGATACATATTTATTTCTGCGCATTGCTCATTACTGAAGTCGGCACAAGGAATGTATTCGTCCGATTTATCAAGTAGTTGTGCATGCTACATGTACAGTTTTCTGAGCACATGTAAATGTCTAATGTTGTTTTGACAACCTGCCCTCTACCCTCTATAATCCGCCTATGAAACCATTCTAATAGAACACATGTTATGTTAATGTTTATATCAATTCCTGGTGCCTTTTTGAGCGCGAAATGCCCTTTCCGATATTTTGCTGTCTCGAGTCACTCGCCCCGATCTTATAATAGGCATCCTGACTAAGTTTCACTGTGACCGTGGTGGCATCAGATCAAAACGTTTCTGGCTCCCATTGGACGTTGGATGCCCTTTGTCATCACCCCCAATGTCTCTGCAGCTATATTTCATCTTCCTTGTATTCTTTGGGCGTAACTGCCCTTTTTTACTATTATTTGTTTGCTGTTTTTGCTTTAAGTCATTTTCCCGGACCTCATAGTGATTTTTGTGAAATTTCTGCATCCTACGCCCAAGCAAAAAATCCCAGCTTCCAGTATAAAATTACCAGTATACGGGTTGTCAGAGCATTTCCATCATAGCTCTCTAGATTTGTATCTAATACCGCTTATGCCGGTGCTAGGGGCCGTGTGGTCATATCATCCAAGTTGCCACATGAACAGATACAATAAAAGCGTACCTGAGATACAACACATATCACGAATCGTTAGATTCTTGGTATGTGCTTTAGAATAGGTTTACCAGAAGATTATTCTGTGAAGTCACGTGACGCAGTCAGTATGTCGGCACCTCTTCCCACTTCCCTTATATGTGTTGTAATCCAATAGGCGCAAGATGTTCTTTTTGTTTTGTTTTGTTTTTATTTTTTTTTTATTTAACCTCATTAACCCTAATATCATTACGACGAAGTTTCATGGCCTTCCGACCAAAAATTGTGGCTGTATGATGGACACAAACAGAGACGGTTTGGTCAATTATAATGAGATATGGGATTATACAATTTATTCTCTCCGTATTATTGGTTTATGTATGTTCTTTTCTGTTGATAGAGCTGGATATATTTTATCTCGAGGGATAAAACCATTTTACTGCCACAAACAAGTTTTTCACCTATTGCTATGATGAATGCTTTGAAGATGCGGAAATTCCGGTGTTATAAAACAGCATTGTCTAATGTAATGCAACCGACTGGCGTCTCGTTAAAAGTATTACCACCTTCGTGAATACCATGCGTTCCATTCTGCGTCGTTTCGTAAGCAATAAACAGATACTGTTGAGAGGTGAGGCAGACAATTTGTTCACTATCTTACGTCTGTGCAACGCAGTTAACCGTATAATGGACTTATTGCTAAGGTGAAAGAATAATCACATCGTGGTTGTCACGTAAATAAGATATATTTTAAGCGCAAAAAAAAACTAACCCTTTTCACTGTCACCTGCGTTCGCGTAGCTCTCTATGAAAACAGATACTTGATTTCTAATATTAAAATTCAATCGAACGGGGACAGTTTGACTCATTTATAACGTGACATACATGTAGCCCGTATTCATGATATGTCCGCTGTGGAGGGATAAAATATCCCAAATTAAAGGGAAAATGTCCCCAAAAGCTTCGGGTGATCAGTTACAGATGCCGTTTGAATTCTCCCATAATACCTGGCGGGAAATTTTAGGCCTCGAAATATTCTGAAACAATAATTAGCTATTACTGACAGTGTACTGTGAGGTAAGCCGGATATCCTAAGTGAGAACAGAAAAGTCTGAAATATCATTTTTAATCTGCACACGAAGTAGAGATAAACTGATCCTGGATTGATTCAGTATCACATGCGTATCTTGCATCTGAGATATGTGTTCTAGTGGCCGTATGAACCTATGTTCTTCAAGATCCTCATGATGTTCATATGGACAAACGCAATCAAAGCGTGACTGAGATAAATCATTGTCTAGATGACGACCTTACAACAAATATCATATGGATTAGGAATACTGATCAGCGATACGGATGTGATATTTTTGGAACATCATGATGTCTTGCCGGTGTGATGGATATGAATGTCCTGGTGATTAGTGTCTCTTTTCATAACCGTTTCTATTGTAACCAAGGACCGATACTTGTCCCATTGTGGAGAAATGTGTCCTGTGTTTTCAGATAGGACCCGGACATTCTTAGCCTCCACAACGGCATTATTGAAAAATGTTGGCCGCTTCTCTCTTGCAAGAAACCAGCCTAGTTTATACTAAGATCGTCTTTTTGAATTTCGTGCTAATGCTGTTATATGTAATAGGTCTTTGGATTATGGATATTCTTTAATGGACAACCACTGAATAGTGAATGACGGACCATGGCCAGTCGCTTGACTAAAATTAATTCTGGAATTAGCTAGAATTTAAAAATGCTTACATTTGGAATAGGTGCAATGTGAGGATTAAAATATATTATCACATTGATGAAACGAAAAACTTCAAAGAACGGAAGTAGGGGGGGAGAGAGAATTAAGATTTAATGTCGCGTTCAGCAATATTTCAGCCATATAGCGAGAATATTTGTTAGAATACTTAGAATATTGTTTGATCAAGTCAACAACCCAGCAATCCAGAAATAATCAACACAACACACCAAAAGACATACATAAACCGATTTCTTTCAAATAACCTAAAATACAGTCTTCTTTTACCTGAATAAAGAAAATCTTCTAAAGTAGCTGCTTGGTAAAAAGAATCTCTTCCAATCTTAAAATCTATACAGACGATCAGAATATGTTTCACTGTGAGATATTCGTGGTATGGAATACAACTTGGAGCTGGTTTCTTTTTTGTAAATGTTCGTGAGTTAATCGGGTATGGCCGATTCTACATCGCAGAACGGAAGAATCAGATTAGCTATCAAGGTTGCCATTTTGAATCTTCCGATATTCAACTTTCAGTATGTTAAGCATACTATAGTAGTGTTAAAAGCGTATAAGCGTCAGATAAATGCAAAACCTGACAAATTATAACACATATGTTGGGAAGAGGTGCCGACATACTGACAGCCACATGACTTCACAGTATAGTCTTCCGGTTAACCTATTCTAATAAAGCACATACCAAGAATCTAAGGATTCGTGATATGTGTTGTATCTCAGGTACGCTTTTATTGTACCTGTTCATGTGGAAACTTGGATGACATGACCAAGCACCAGCATAAGCGGTATTAGATACAAATCTAGAGAGCTATGATGGAAATGCTCTGACAACTTGTTTGCTGTTTCGCTGTGACAACTCGTACACTGGGGATTGGTGAGCTGTATCGTCGTCAGATGAAAATGATGACATTTAACACAAAAGACTAGTCTGTAAGGCCCGATGTCGACCCAGCATCAACTAATCAACTAACTAATTTGTCGACCCAAAAACCTAACTAATGCTAATTTCTGAGGATCCCAATGCCTCCACTTTGAATTTACCCACGGTCCTTTGCACACAGGATTTTGCAACTTAGTTCAAATCAAACTATTTTGAAACCGAAATGTTTCCACCCCCATTGTCCATCTGTTCCAGGAGATGCAGTCTAGCAGATATAATAAAACTGGAAATTGATGGCAGCCATTTCATAAAATGGTGACCATGACATACATAGACCAAAACCTCGATGCTCCTATAACCAAACAGGTTTGTCTAATCCTTTACCAAGTTCCATGCTTGTATCATAAAAGAGCTCCTTCTTAGATCTGCTGTACCATATAAAGTGGCCGAATTTTCGTTTAAAGAAGCAATATATTTCGAGGGAAGAAAATTGGATGCGGATTAAATTTGCATAGCTAGATTGTATCTTGAAATGTATTTCAAGAAAATATATACTTTTAGAGCAGTCTTTAAATGGAGTTTCTGAAAGATTTGAAAACCACTAAAGAAGAAAGTGCTACGAGCCGCTGTGGAGGCTTAGACCGTCCATCGGCTAAGTGTGTCTGTCCGCTTCCTCTCTTCTAACCCATATAGGACATTTTTACCTGCGGCACGCAGGTCTACGGGAGGCTCGCGTTGTTGTTGTTCTTCTTCTTCTTGTTCTTGTGACTTTTTGAAATGCGCATGCGCTAAGAGAGTGTGATCTCTGCCACACTTTTCTTTTCAACCTCCGATCTCACATGAAACCACTGTCTTCAAGCGCGTTTGAATTCATTTGCAACTATATTCGGTGGAATGAATTATTGCTTCGTTGATTTCCGTTCAGACTTCAATTCTCTTACGTCAGTCGCTTTAAAGCTGTCGGTCGTCACATCAGTCACTGTCTTCAGATATTATCATTTTCATTGAACAGTATGCAGATGTATACACAATTTAAGATCCTTGGATTTCTTATATACCAAAGAAGATGAGCCGCAACCTTGTCGGTGGTTCAGCTAATTTGCATACAGTCCCAGGCGACTGTCTTAGAAAGTAGAAAAATAAGTTCACTACTTCTAGTAATCATTTTATCTACCCAATCTAGATAAAACACAAATTGGCGAAGAAGCATAACAAGTAACGCATTATCATTATGATTAACATTGAATAATACTTGGCATCAAATTATAGATCATGCATCATAAAAACAAACGCAACAATTACGTTTCAGAAGTAAGCGGAACAACTCAGCAACTTTCACCGAATAAAGATGTTTAACTTTACCCCCAACCAATTCGCATATATGGAAATATGTTTTGAAAGGAAGAATAACTTAACCCTCTGTGGGAATCGAAACAATGACCCTCCAATCCCTGGACTTGCACTTAATGGTAGCTATACCGATTCATTGATAATACTCAAAACTGACTTTATGCGCAAACGGTTTTATAATACATAAATGACTATGTACTATTTAATGAGTCCGACAACCCTATGCGCGAACAGTACATCATAGTTATATTGTGTACTTTCGGTTACAAGCATGAAATTTGGCACATAGCTATTTCGAATGATCCTCTTTCGGAACCAGTCCCTCTATCCTCATTCTCGCGAGCCAGGGCCTTGCTTCGCTGGTATTGATGTTCTCGTCCTCTTCCGCACTCATAATCCCTTTAGAATTGCATTAATCACTTCCGTAAAATCAATACTTATGTGTATCAGCAGACAACGGGCAGAAACATGTTGCATTTGACATCATTCTCTCAAGTCAGAGCCCATTTCTGCTAGAACTTACTGGTTCTACACTTCACAATTTACGTTACTTTGTCAATCAGTTTTACGAATGAAATTACGTCATATATTAGCAGATACTGACCATAAAAGCGATCTAGTTGACCTCGTTGTCAATGTCTTAGCTATACCGACTCATTGATAATACTCAAAACTGACTTTATGCGCAAACGGTTTTATAATACATAAATGACTATGTAGTACTTAATGAGTCCGACAACCCTATGCGCGAACAGTACATCATAGTTATATTGTGTACTTTTGGTTACAAGCATGAAATTTGGCACATAGCTATTTCGAATGATCCTCTTTCGGAACACAGTCCCTCTATCCTCATTCTCGCAAGCCAGGGCCTTGCTTCGCTGGTATTGATGTTCTCGTCCTCTTCCGCACCCATAATCCCTTTAGAATTGCATTAATCACTTCCATAAAATCAATACTTATGTGTATCAGCAGACAACGGGCAGAAACATGTTGCATTTGACATCATTCTCTCAAGTCAGAGCCCATTTCTGCTAGAACTTACTGGTTCTACACTTCACAATTTACGTTACTTTGTCAATCAGTTTTACGAATGAAATTACGTCATATATTAGCAGATACTGACCATAAAAGCGATCTATTTGATCTCGTTGTCAAAAGCTAGGACCTTGATTTCCTTGAGAGTTTTTTAAATTTATTTTGATACCTTTCATATTGACTTGGAAGTCATTTTCGCGAACGCAATAATTTGATGTACCAAAAGATAATAACGAGAATTCGACATGATTCTCTTATACACGCAGACCTTGTTTAGTGAACTAACCCTGAAATTTCGCACTTAAATCACCTCCCGAATGACTTAATGACAAACATATTCGCGAATTGATTATAGGGCGATATCCATAGATACTGACAAGAAATGCTTCTTATTTGCAGAATTTGACTTAAAAAAAAAAATTAATAAAATTATCAACCTTCGAAAAGGCTTGACCAAACATGTCGGATGAGGTGATATCTCCTAAGGATGAAATAGGTAATCATTTGTATAGAAGGAGCAAATCATGCATTGATATTGGCTTGCTGCATGGAAAAGAGTGTCAAGGTACCGTATTTAGTTTGCAGATGATAACGCACATAAATGCAGAAACTTAATTTATTATTCTAATCGAATATCAAGACTGTCACAGGCCTCAATTTGAATCGTGAAAAATGTCATTATGCCTCTTGAACAGTTCGATAAAGCCTTCAACCCCATTCCATAGTTGCACAGATCAAAGTGATAGACCTGATAATAAATTCATTGAAAATTAACTTTGACGGAAATATAAATTTTCCATTTTGCTCGGCAAAGTAAGCGAGAAGGGAGACTGAAGAGCGTAGATGTTCGCGCTATGACTCAATCCTTGAAATTTGTTTGGATTTCCAAATATTTGAAAGCCTTTTTGATTTGCAAAAATCAACGGCTGAACGGAATGTTTTGAAACTTGGAATTCACGATACTTGTACCAAGACATTGCCAAAGCGATTATTGTGACTTTGTCTGTCAATTCAGTATAGACGGCACGGACCAGTCAACATCGTCGGATTTTGAACGAGGAAAGCGAATATATATATATTGTGTCAAATCTATTAGTCAATTCCTGCAATTGTGGGTTAGAAGTTGAAAATTACTTCCCTTGGCATGAAAACACTTGCAGATGGCGCTTTTTTTCTACAATTACCACTACCTCCGCTGATATGTCTTTCACTGTATTATTGCCACTGCCGCAGGTTTT
>JAVTVY010048219.1:0-24786 GCA_036873755.1 Hanleya hanleyi | reverse complement strand
TCCAGTAAATCTAGCGCATTTTTGGGGTCAACCCACCACAAATTGCAACAGAATTTATTTCACTGCTATGCATTTCAGAAAAAAAGTCTACAATCCCATATGCATGGGAAATATCTTAAATTTCAAGTTGAAATTTGAGGTATTTTTCGCGAAATTTCAGTGTTTACCTGTCTCTTGTTCCTATAAGAAAACCTTGTACTCGATACTATTCCATTCCATTCGTTATCATATCAAGGTTATACTCAGCCTAAAATAATATCCTTGCACGAAAATATTTATGGAGAAATTCAAAATGGCGGATGTATGGGGTAATTCTAAATCTGAACTTTTTATCATTTTCAAGACAGTCCAGGCAATCTATCTGGGTTTTTTAGCTGGACCCAAAACAAAATGCAACAGAATCTTTTTCACTGGTATGCATTTCTAATAGGTCCCCAGAACGACATACTAAAAGTCTACCAAAATCTATTTGGTGGAGATACGACTTTTTCTAAAACAAAGATACACCATCATGCGTCATATAAGAAGGTATAGAAAATATTGGTGTGTCTCTGAATAAGGACGGTTTATCATCCAGAAATCCAATCAATACATGATGGTCTAGGATACATAATTATATGGCGGTGAAAACATTTACATTCCCAATGGATTTGCTCATAAAAGTAGATAGCAAAACGATAGTTCAGCACCAGGGTATATAATCATACATGGTAATATCCTGCCAGTTGGCATTATTTCCATTAGCATTGTTATCCGAAAGGGAACTGACAAGCTGTGATATATTTTCTTTCAACCTATGACAATCACAGACAATAGTTCCATCAACTTATAAAAATATAACTCTATTATCACAAGCACGTAGCAACTGTCAGGTCCGACATTCAATAGTGTTTGTACCTTGTTGAAAAAAATGCAGCCTTGCCAATCAGGAGAGAGAGAGAAATTAGATTCAACGTCGCGTTTAGCAATGGTTCAGACATATAACGACAATCTGCCAAACATTTATGATCCATCACAATTGTTTGTAAGACAAATGTTGTTGATGAAAGAAGAATAATTATGAAGATCCTAATATATCATTTAACTATCAAACAAATAATACTTGGAATTATAGGCAAAGTTGAAGGCATAACTTATCATGTTTCATTTTACATTCTGGTTCATGGTAACATTATTAGGGGAAGTGACTTCTCATACATATAGTTGATGTCTTTTATTGTTATTCCCCATGAACACTGCCATAAGTTGAGGAATATTTCACAGCACTATCAATCCCAATACCAGTCTTCGCCAATGTCATTTTCAAAGGTCTGGGTTTGTTGAGTTTGCACAGTTCAGTCGTTTGCATTCTCCACACACACTTGAACAATCCAGGCCATGATCCTTGCAGGCGCATCTGCTTCAGCTGCAATCCTTCTTGCAGTTCCACCTGATAACCTCAAGTAACCCCTGAAGCTGGTGGCAGATCAGTTTTCACAGGGAGAAACCGATTGAATTGTCCACTCCCATTTTTGTGGCTGCAGTGGATGGTCTTCCCCTCAAGTCAATTCCTTCCTCTGGATTACTACTGTATAAACATATAAGCGTTTTCTATGCTGCTGCATTAAATGATCTTCGTCGGGACTCCCATGACCTGGATGAACACTTCAGCTTGTTGGCGAAATAGCTCAGTGACAGTTGTTTTCTTCAAGGCAGCATCTTTGTCAATGCCATATGGCCGGAATACTGTGTCACAGCCCAGAATGGCATGCACAAGCAACCTATTTGTACAGACTTGCATTCTCAGCACAGCCTTTGTCTTCTTGATATTCCAAACTCTCCAACCCCGCTAGTGACATGGTCATTCAGTCAAAGAAAGACGAATTCCTAGCAAACAACGTCAACAAGTAACAGTTCATTACTCTTATGAGTGACCAGTTGGAAAGGACGGGATGTTTCATATGCAGTTGTTTCTATTGTAAAAACTGCTGTTAATCGACTGGAAGCATCAAAGCTTTGGTTGCTGATGATATTGACCTGTTAGTTCTGCTCTGTTTTCATGGACGACAATGACATCTACTTTCAGCCAAGAGAGAATGCAAAGAAACGGATAGTTTGGAATGTCAAGAAGACAAAGGCTGTGCTGGGAATGCAAGTCTGCACAAATATGTTGTTTGTGCATGCCATTCAGGGCTGTGACACATATGCCATTGGCAAATGGGCGACCGTAAAGAAAACAACGCTCAATGAGCTATTTCGCCAACAAGCTGAAGTGTTCAACCCGGCCATTGGGAGTCCCGATGGAGGGTATCCATTGCAGGTGCTTGTGTGTTTATACAATTGTAACCCTGACGAAGCAATTGGCTGCATGAGATACAAGCGTTTCTGTGACAAATACGAACCATATATGTGCAGATACAAAACCTTCCACCAACATCAGCATCAGCTAAGTATCAAGGTTCGCGCGTTTAGAGTGGAAAGGGGAATTACAAGCGTCTAGTCGTCTAGTCCGTCATTCATAATCCAGCCGTCGTCCATTAGAGAATATCCGCGTCCATAATCCAAAGACCTATTTCATATTCCATATAACAGTATTAGCACCAAATTCAAAAAGACAATCATAGTATACAGAAACATAAGCTTGTTTCCTGCAAGAGAGAAGCGGTCAACAGTTTTCAATGATGCCGGCAAGACATCATGATGTTCCAAAAATATCAAATCCGTATCGCTGATCAGTATTCTTAATCCATAATATTCGTTGTAAAGTCGTCATCTAAAGAATGATGTATCTCAGTCACGCTTTGATTGTGACTGTTCATATGAGTACCATGAGGATCTTGAAGTACATGAGTTCATACGGCCCCTAGCCCTGGGTTAAAGGGAATTAGACACAAGTTACGAAACGTAGCGCCGTAGATCTTGCACGCTACGTTCGTATTTTGCTATCAGCATGCGATATGCATCGCCAAATTTGAGAAACTTAGAGTGGAGGCGTTTGGTGGAATAGCCCCTGTTTATAAGTTTCTGCAACAATGTTTTGTGACGTTGGTTAAAATCATCACATTTTAACACAGGATCTAGCAAATGCTACTAAGCGAGATATGTATACGCCATATACGAAGGTCCCACTGGAATATTACTATCCAAAAAGGGATAGGTTACGATGTCGAAATTGTAATCATCTCTTTTGTCATAAAGTCGACGAGAGAATGCCCGCTTCATTTTTATAGAGATAGAGATCTAAATAAGATGTGCCTGTAGGGCTATCTGTAGTTTCCTTCAAATCCAGTGAAGGTGGATATATATCCTTCACTGCGTCATTTATATAGCGATTATCCACAGCGAGAAGATCGTCTATATAGCGTTTGGTGAATGAGAAGGAACGGGCTTTGAATGGATCGGTTTTTGAAAGCGCCTGCATATAGTCATATTCATAAGAGAACAGATACAGGTCAGCCAACAGCCATCCATTGCAGCCACAAGAATGCACTCTTTGAGGTATGCAGGTGCAACTGCAAGAAAGATTGCAGCTGAAGAAGATGCATCTGTAGGAGCATGGCCTATATTGTTGAAACTGTAAAATGAAACATGGTAAATGGCATGGTAGAACGTCATGGTAGAACATCAAGTTTGCCAATAATCTAGATTATTATTTGTTTGATAATTAGATGATAGGATCTGCATAATTATTCTTCTTTCGTCAAAACATATCTGACACACAATTGCGATAGATCATTAATGGTTTCGAAAGCTATATTTTTCAACAAGGCACATGTTGTGATAATAGACAGATCTCTCCATGAGTGGGTTTGTGGAAATATTGTCTGTGACAGTTATCGGTTGAAGGGAAATATATTACATCTTGTCATTTCATTTATTTTGGGAGAGAATTCCTCTTTCAGATGATTATGCTAATGGAAAAAATGTTAACTGACTGAACATTGCCATGTATATTTCATATAGCCTGATGCTGAACTACCAGTTTGCTATCTACGCTTATGAGCAAATCCACCGGGAAGACACATGTTTTCACCACCATGGCATACTGTACCCTGGGTCATGTATTAATTGGATTTCTGGATGATAATATGTCCATATTCACGAAAAAATCAATATTCTACCTTGCTTATATGAGGGATAATGGCGTATTATGTATTATAAAATGGCATATCTTTGTTTTCAAAAAAATTGTATCTCCACCAAATGGATTTTGGTAGACTTTTAGTATGTTGTTCTGGGAACCTATTAGAAATGCATACCAGTGAAAAAAATTCTGTTGCAATTTGTTTTTGGTCCAGCTAAAAAAAACAGATAGATTGCCTGGACTGTCATGAAATGGTAAAAAGTTCAGATTTAGAATGACCCCATACATCCGCCATTTATAATTTCTCCGTAAATATTTTCGTGCAAGGGTATTATTTTGGCTGAGTATAACCTTGATATGATGACGAATGGAATGATTGTGAGTAATGACCCATTTCTTTCACGCTTAGTACCAAGTACAAGGTTTTCTTATAGGAGCAAGAGACAGGTTAACACTGAAATTGCGCGAAAAATACCTCAAATTTCAACTTGAAATTTAAGATATTTCCCATGCATATCTGTTTGTAGGCTTTTAGTATGTTATTCTAGAGACCTTTCGGAAATGCACTGCAGCAAAAACAATTCTGTTGCAATTTGTGGTGGGTCAAACCTCAATTTGACTGGACTAATACTACACATTTAGATATGAATATTGGCCATTTATTTCGCGAAATGTATCGACATTGGTTTCAGTCTTCAATCACCTAATGGCATCAGTTCTTGGTATATTCGCAGGTGCCTGTTTACATTTCGTTAGATATGTACTCGGACCTCTTTGATCCCTATCACGACGGAACATCAGTCAATTAGACGTACGTACCAGGGGCAGGGGGGAAAGCATACCGTGCAGCAGGCCTATCTGAACCAGCGCATGTCCGCGTGAAACAACGCACATTACAGCATTACTGATGAATTGATAAACCGATATGAGGAGGGTGGTGACTCGAGTTGCAGAACGCACGTGGGCAATATTGGAGGGAAGTGTACATCGACATTCGCATTATTCAATACCGTATAAATTACTACCATAGGCTACACACTCACCTTGATTTACGAGGATAATTCTCCCAAAAGCGATCATTGTCACGCCTATGTATACGCGGTTATTTTATTAAAAGCAAACATAATAAATTTTACCGAATCTAGCATTTATATAGGACTATCATTTGATTAAATTTTAATCCGCCTGAAATATGGGTTCACAGGGCGGTGTATTCTCGAAGTTATTAAATTTAGGGACATTAACGTCACATATATTACACCCGTGAAACCGGTTTGATCCTTTTGTTAGAAATACAAAAGTAAGGACCTATATTGTGCAATCAGCTTTCTCAAATTGTATACCCAGGGCACAAAAATGTCCATCATTCCTAGACATGGTTCGTCTGACAAAAAGCCGAGCTGGTACGGAGTGTACGGAGTATTCAGACCTGCATTATGGATTATGCCCTATTTCATGATAAAGGGAGGGGGAGGGGGCATAGCGGAAATAGATCAACTTCACACGATGTCTTCAAATCAATTAGCCTGCACTCGAAATAATGAAGTTATATACTAATATGCAGCATTATGAGCGTTTTGCTTCCTCTTTCACTTTTAGCGTATTTACAGTGTACGATGATGTGGTCACCAAGTAACGAGATCATTCTTACACGACCTGTCCAAAGATCTGTCGCACATAGATTTAAAAGTATCTTAGAATGAAGCATAGACCTGCTTCAAAAGACCCCACCATCTTCACTGATCTCACCTTCACTGAGCCCACCACTTTCACTGATCCCGCATTCACTGATCCCACCACCTTCGCTGATCCCACCACCTACACTGATCCTACCACCTTCACTGATCCCACATTCACTGATCCCACCAACTTTACTGATCTCACGACCTTCATCACTGATCCCACATTCACTGATCCCACCACCTTCGCCAACCCCACCACCTACACTGGTCCTACCACCTTCAGTGATCCCACATTCACTGATCCCACCAACTTCACTGATCTCACGACCTTCACTGATCCCACATTCACTGATCCCACCACCTTCGCCAATCCCACCACCAACACTGATCCCACCACCTTCACTGATCCCACCACCTTCGCCAATCCCACCACCTACACTGATCCCACCACTTTCGCCAATCCCACCACCTACACTGATCCCACCACCTTCACTGATCGCACGACCTTCACTGATCACACTTTCAATGATCCCACCACCTTCACTGATCCAACCATCACTGATCACGCGACTGTCACTGATTCCACCTGACTGATCCCCCAACTTTCACTGATTCCAAGAAGGCAAATTCAGTGCCGTTCGAACTTGCCTGTGTTAAGACGTGATGCACCTGTTATAATTAGCCTACATGCGACCAATTTTTTATGCTGTGAAACATAGCTTCCACGAACGCCTATTTCTGGCTGGTCGACTGACTGACTGACACGACGAACTGACAGACTGACTGAGGAACACAGTGGCGTATAGGGGCTTACCCAGCCTTTTGAAAAAAAGGGGGAGGGAGGGGGAGGGGAGTGCGAATTAGTCGCGGAGAGATTTTTTTTGTTTCATATCGAAAACAAACTATACCTCTTGAGTTTATAACACCATTTTGTGCATTTTGAGACTTAATTGGCGTTGGAAATATTACAAGAATTTCGTATTTTTAAGTGTTTCAGACAGATCGAATTTCCTCTAGTAACTCTCCAGTACAAGGGAGTAATTTTGATAGATATGATGGGGATCGAAGTGTAGTAAGCGAGAGTGCCCCCCGTAGGCATAGTAATTGATGCAGAAAAACAATTTAAGCCCGTTTTAAACGACTTTTATGAAAATAATTCTACGTATAATGTAACCAGAGAAAATCGTTGGACAAAGGACATTACGTCATTTTCCAAAATTGGTCTTGATATATCTGTCAAACGTGGAAACCATCTCCAAACATTTGTCTTTCGGAGAGTTCTCCATGCACGGCACCTTTACCGTGAATCTAACCCACGACCAGTCAACGAGAGGCTAATTCATCTATCTAATAGTATTGTCATTCTCGATCATTGGGCATTCTTTCTACGAAACCATGCCTCATTGCTGACGACTCCAAATCCTGGCTTTCTTTCGCTTTTCCAGAAATTGTTCATTTCTAAAAATAAGAGAAAAACGATCGCACGTCTCCATCCGCCACCCACCCCGCTTCCAGGTTTCTTCAGGAAGTTGTATTTTTGGTCTTTATGCTCATTTTCCGCCTTTTTCTTGTCTAGAAGGGCGAGGAAATAATTTCTGTTGCCAAACCTTCTTATTCTCCATCAGATTAATTAGTATTCGAGAGAGTAAAAATAATAATCGATTCAAAAATCGGTGAAAAGGGTTTTTTTTTGTCACGACGATGTCATCAGAGCGATCATCTTGTTTTTTACACATTTTCTGGTAGAACTTCACCCAAATCTATAGTTTGGAAAGTTTCAGCCCTCTATAGCCCAATAGTGACGACCGGGTGCAGCCTCCAAATCGCACAGGCCTGATAGGGTTACTAAAAAAAAGGGCCCAAAAATACACAACATGGCGTCTACCGTAATATGGATGGGGTCGTCGTCACTGTGAAAACGGCTCCTGTACAGCTATAATCACCAGCACTGAGAACTGAGCACTGATAAAAGCGACACGTCTGGGGGAGAAGGAATTGGCTTCCAGAAAATAACCGGTAAGGAGCATCAGTATGAATATTTAGCCATACTTGTCGCCTGTGACTATCAACCGCAGGCATTAATGATAGGAACAGTTGTGGCTACGGTATATTAGGCCTACCCGAAACCAAGACAAAGATTCTAATAGACAATTTGGGCAGTCAAGTATCTGAAATTAAAAACGCGCCTGTCAGGAAATTGTCAGGTCGAGGATTCAGTATGCTTACCTGATCTGGTCGCATTTTACGACAATCACCCATCGGCGACGGACTCTATCCACCAGACCTCCCCTCTTCATAATTTATTTACGGTCCCTATCAAGGCCTATATCTCCTCCAGGTTTAATGTACATGTAGCAGCCAAGTTTCATTTGGCATTAGTACATCACATGATAAATTCTAGAGTAATGATTGGATAACCACACGACTACTATATGCAATAGTGCCCGCGCAGGCGGGCATTATTCCTGTGACGTTGTTACACAGAGTTATGTCCCTTCGTTAATACGGATAGATGGCGCAGTTTCATCAAGCAGAAGCGCAGCTGTCAAAATGACGGAATCTGTCAAGCGTAGATTTGCGTCTGACGAACCAGACGCATTTATTCAACAGCAGCAGTCTAAGAAAACCGCTAATCTGATTAAATATGCCGTCAGAATTTTGCGTCAGTTTTGTGCTGAGAGAAACATGGACGACCAGTTTGAGAAGTACGAGGTGGCCGATCCGATACAGCTGCTCAAAGATTTTTACACAAACGTCAGAAATCAGGACGGAGAGCTGTACAGCAAAAGCAGCATTTGCGCGATTCGTCAAGGTCTCCGTAGATTTCTGCAAGAACCTCCACATGAGCGTACGATCGATATTATCACTGATGTACAGTTTAAACCTGCCAACCACACGTTTGACAGCCTGCTGAAGAAAACGAGAGAGGAGGGAAAGGGAACCGTGAACCATAAAATGCCGATACCGCCAGGTAAGTTGACAGTAGAAATCATCAGCAAAGCTCGAAATTAGTAAAATATCTTACCCGCACATTGACAGATCTGTGCACATAGTTCTATTTGATCAATGCTGTGTTGTCAAGTGGAAATAATCAGCAAGGCTCTAAATCAGGAAAATATTTTACCCGCAAATAACAAATCTGTGCACCTAGGCCTCACAGGGGCTCGTTATGGACTCCCATTTATTTCCTACTTCGACCCCCCCATAATCAGCCTAATTAACCAATTAACAACGGTAACAAGCCCCTGTGCTAGGCCTATAGTCATAGGGTCTGCCCATTCCACGGAATAATATCTTGGAATAGGATGGAAAAGGTAATTAACCGTTGATAAGTCCGCCGATATAAGAGAGCTCTGATTTTGATTGCCTTTAGTTATTATCAAACCTGAAGAGATAACCGATTCATCCTGAATATTATCTATCAGAACATAGTGTGGGTATATTGCAGAAAATTCCCGGCGAATTGATGCCATCTTTTCCGGTAAACATTTCGGCTTGAAATAACAGGAATGTTCATCAAACTATATACTTCTGAATCAGATATCTCTTCAGGTTTAATAATATTAACTAAACAAAATCATAATCGAATAAATATCGGCGGAGTTATCATCGGTAGATTACATTTTCTGTCATATTCAAGAGATTTTTCCGCGGAATAGACACACCCCTAGTTATATTTAATCAGTGCTGCAAGTTGACAATTGGAAATCGTTAGCAGGGCTAGAAATTAGGAAAATATTTTACCCTGACATTCACAGATCTGTTCACTTAGTTACATGTATATGTTATCAGTGCTGTAATTTTGATTTGTCAGTAATTTGTTTTCAACTTTTCCACTTTCAGGTGATCTGAAGAAATTGTACGAGCACCCGATAGTCCTGAATCCAGACATACCCCAGGGTCTGCTGAAGAAGGTCATGTTTGAACTGCTGCTATATTTCTGTCGGAGGGGGAGAGAGAACATTCGAGATAAGATTTTGAGATTCAAACGGATGAAACTGGACGTAGGTTTGTCAGGAAGAGTAAAACTGAAAAAACGAAACATCACACTGGAGTAACAAATGAATTAGAGGGAGATGGGTCTAGAATGTATGAAACAAACACGAAAATGTGCCCAGTGCGTAGTTTCGAAAGATACCTCTCAAAACGCAACCCTAAGTGTGAAGCTTTCCTTCAGTACCCAAAGGGCAGCTACAATGATGAGGATGATTGCTGGTTCGAGAATCGTCCAATGGGCAAAAACACTATTGGAGATTTCGTGTCCAAGTTGTCCGCAACTGCCCACCTGTCTAACATATACACAAACCACTGTATCCGTGCCACAACGATAACACTTCTCAACGAAAGGGGGTTCAAGGACAGGGACATAATTTCCGTATCGGGGCATAGGAATGAGAAATCTCTGGCGAGCTATGTCTCTGATACAAATGTTGAAACGAAACGGATGATGTCGGATAGTCTGAGTTCCATTGCTTGTTTCGGTGAGCAGCCTGAAGTCCCAAAGTTGTAGCCAACCACTTTATCCAGTCTGGGGATTCCAGTGAGTCAGTCTGAAGGTGACACTTTGTCGTTTGATTTAACAGAGAACGACATTGATGACCAGGCGTTGGTCAATGCTTTGGATCAAGTGTGTGGCAGTAATATACAGAGTCAGATTGTGGAGAACCATGCAAAGTACACCTCCCCAATTTTCAATCTGACCAATTGTGTCGTAAACATATACAACAAGTAAACATGTGATTACGTCTCAGCTCGTACGGCTCCAACATTTGTTGAAGTTATTAAAGGTACTTATTTTTTTTAATATGCAGCCGGTAATTACTCGAAGTTGATATATTTGATGAAAAAGTGGGGAAAAGTCATGTGACGTACTAAACCCATTATTTACTGTTATTGCATAGTTCCTGCAATAACAGTCAATAATGGATTTAGTACGTCACATGACTTTTTCCCACTTTTCACCAATATTGTGTGGTAAACATATACAAAAAGTAAATATGTGATTACGTCACCTCGTACGGTTCTGACATTTGTTGAAGTTATTGAAGTTTTAAAGGTACTTATTTTTTTTAATATGCAGCCGGTATACTCGAAGTTGATATATTTGATGAAAAAGTGGGAAAAAGTCATGTGACGTACTAAACCCATTATTTACTGTTATTGCATAGCTCCTGCAATAACAGTCAATAATAGATTTAGTACGTCACATGACTTTTTCCCACTTTTCACCAATATTGTGTGGTAAATATATACAAAAAGTAAATATGTGATTACGTCTCACCTCGTATGGGTCTGATATAAGTTCACTTGAGAGTTATTAGTTTTAAATGACACAAGTGTCTCTGCTCTAACAATGCATACAATATAAATATTTGCTGAAGTTCAGTTGAGAGTTACTAGCTATAAATGACCTGTGATAACATGTGACCTGTGATCATATTATTGAATTATGTAATATATTACAATAAATTTCAATATACCTGAGAATACACAGAATGTTATATGTCATATTACAGAATGTTGTTCATTAATAAAGCATTGTCTGTTAATTGCAAATAATATGCTTTGCTTATTTATTTTAATATGCATCCAGTATACTTGATATTTGGTCATACAGTGTGAAAAGGTCATGTGACGTACTAAACCCATTATTGACTGTTCTTGTGGGCACTATGCTTTCATGGTGTTGCTTCGCTCGCTCGGGCAATATTCTTCCCTCAGCAACACTATGAAAGCATAGTGCCCACAAGAACAGTCAATAATAGGTAAATATCTTTTGAAGCGCCTTTCCCCCGTTTCCACCACCGTCGTCGCGTAAACTGACTATCGTGACTGTCGTCGTCAAAGGCGCCGCGAGGTATTGTGACGTCATCCGTTATGCGCTTGCTGATGGACGTCGATGACGCTTCTGCACAGATAAAGGAATCCTTGCGTTGTTGAGCTGACGTAATAACGCCGCGTTTATGGCATCTTTCCCAAGATCCGAAATTAGACATATTTTCGAAACTCTGATCTGCCCATAGCTAAGTTTTTGAACACAGAAACTCCGGCCTTGGTCCGAGAACTTATGTCGAGATTTACTTATGTTTTAATCAAATTTCAATTTCAACAGACTGACTATCGAATCTCATACGGTCCCATATGGGTTTGCCCTTATTAAGGTATACTAAAGTAGTAATCAAGAATATGATGATGTTTGCATTGTGAGGGGCAACCTGTAACCATCTGGGTCATCTATACGCGGCAAGACTGTCCCTGTGATCGTGCGTATCCATTTTCAGCCCACCTTCGGCAACTATATTTATTGATTTCATTCAGATACCAACAGGCCAATGTGGCCCACTAACCGGGTCGATAACAAATAATACAACAATAAGATACAAAGTAAACAATGATAATAAATGGACTAAAACAAAATTAAGATAATATAAAACCTCACATTTAGGCACTATTTTACAGTAAGAACTTAAATTAAATTACAGTCATACTGACCCACTGTTAAAGTGTACATTGAATAAGCTAAAAGTTATGAATAAAAATACTTTATTAACTGACTTTTAAACTTGGACAGACTGTTAAAAATATCAATAGTAGGATCGACCTTTAAAATGTCGTTTGTGGCTTCCATAGCTCTTGGTAAAAACGAGAACTTTCTAATGTCGATCCTAGAAAACGGCACCCGAGACAATAGGTTAAAACGAAGAGAACGTGCATAACTATTAAAAGCCAAAGAACCGGTTAGGTAACTACAGTCAATTTCAGAATGAACACATTTATAAAAACATGAGATCGGCTACCATTCTACGTTTATACAGAGGGGGCAGATTAAAAAGTGTACAGAGATTGTCATACTCGCTGGAACAATAGACCGAATTTGATTTAAAACAAAGAAACTTGATAAACTTTCTCTGCACTCGCTCAACTTTGTCTATGTATGTTTGCTGCCAAGGATTCCATACAACACTACAATATTTCAATTGGCTACGGACAAGCGATATATATAACACTTTTAATGAACTGATAATCGTGAACGTTTGACATGAACGTTTCAAGAACCCCAGATTTCGAAAGGCCTTATTGACAATAAGATCAATATGTTTTGAAAACAACATGGATACTGTGATAGTAAGACCTAGGTCTTTAACCGAGCTTACGCGTTTAATTTCATAGGTAATTATTCCAATATAAGCCCAGAAAATTAGTTCGACTGCCACAATACGCATCGCTGAAAGTCAGTCACAATGAACAGCGAGGGACGGGTTGTTATTTTAGCCAGCGTAGCCTTGTTGGCTCAGGTCCTCCAACTACAGGTGAGTTTCATTATACACACTGAAATATTTCATTACAGGTAGTTGTATTTCCGAGAGAATTCGACAGAATATCCACTCAAATTTGAAGAACGGTCTTGTTTCATATCGGTATGTTATAAATCTGTGTGGTTTCCAGATTCAAAAAGACAAAAATAGAGCGCCCACCACAGTTGCGTATAGGAAAGATTTCTAATTGTTAATTATCAAACATAAATTCTCCGTCAACAAAATAAAAATAAAAAAGAGCTAGCGGTAAATTAGGATATAGGTTTTCAATATAAGATGACGAAAAGCGTGTGCCTGAGGATAATGACATTGCTTGTGCAATGCTACTAGTTCCTGATCGAGCTTGTTTTTATGTTAAATACTGAGCGTGCAAGCTTGAAACCCAACGATGAAGTGAAGATCTTATCATTAGGCTATGTCACTTTCGGTCAGTCTAGATTATACGCAATATGGAATAATCTCCTGTAAAGTACAGAAATAGGTTATCATAGAAATATTGGTAATTGTCGATTCGGTTTTAGCCGAAAATACGACAATGAATTTTTAACAATTTCTCAAATTTATTTTTGTAACTAATTTGGGAAATTTAGATATAGGGCCTACCCGCCTATTATATTTTGCTGTGCCGCCTTGTCTGTGTGTGGGACCGAAAATGAACCAAAAGGGGATTCAAAATTTAACCCAAGTCTAACAGCCGATCAGAATAGGCCCAAGTGTAGCCAATCAAACTCCAGAGAAACAGCCGGACTGAGAAGGTAGGGCGGTGGAAAAAAAGGCTCGGGGCCATTTCAGTCGGCCTTAAATACTGCAGGTCAGTGGTACTCACCTCACAAGGGCATAACAAGAAAACTTATTGATGCAGATGCATCAATGCCTGCGGAAACGTTTGCAGCTTATAATCTGCATATTACAAGCCGATTACGTGTGCAACTGGTGAATACAGTTCACGATGTACCATTCTGGTTTAAAAAAAACGTCGATTTTTTTGTTTTCGTGCCACATTGAGTTCGGATTAATGTGGATTTGAACAGGTGGCCAGCGGAGGGCGCATGACCGACCTGCCAGTCACGTGATCTTCATTTCCTGTAACTCGTCCGTGCAGTTTCTGCTCAGTTTGTTCTGCGACACCGGCATGGGCGCAGGCAACTTTTAATGCAATTTTATCTGCAAATTTTAGTGTAACTGTATTAGTCAGTTTGCCCTGCAATTTGGCGAGAACGATGGCAGATTCCGAACTGGAAACACAAGAACATAATAGTGATTATGGTGCAGAGCAACGAGATAGTACCACGCTGACGCCAGATTTCGACACCTGGGCAAACGAGGTGGGTCTAAATGGCAAATCACAAAAAAACACTGGCCGCACAAGACTCCAATTCCTTTGCTGTACTTCTCAGTTTAGATGAAGCGGCACTTTTAGCCATTAGGCAAAAATTAACTATCGGACAAGCGTCTGTGTTATGTGCATCTATAACGAAACTGCGCGGGGGCTCGAATAGGATACAAAACAGCTCAACTGCCAGGTCAGAGGTGCAACCTGCAAAGGACACATCTCAAATTAACCTTCGAGATATCAGGGCGGACCGAAGTATGACGGAGCAGTTGGATAGAGAAGTCCGGGCATTGCAGGCACACTTAGACGGAAGCGTACCTGTGGGTAGGTCCTACCAACAAGTTATACCAGGCGTGGCAACCGGTCCCACGTATGTCAACAACCATCCCTCAGTATTGCCTAATCAGTCCGAATTCATCAACAGGTTGGATCAGAACCCGAATGTATATTTAAGGACGCATAGAGGTGAGAAAGCACTTGAAATAGTTGATTTTATTAACCCAGCAATTAATCTGCCGTCGGAAGAGATCATTTCCTCAACAGGTCCGGGGGGTTCTCGAGTTGTGGTCAAGAACGGTCCGCGACGCGTCAAATTAGAAAATGTGACAATAGAACAGTGGGATGCTGCAAATATGCGTATAATTGTTGAACTCATGGAAAAAGACCAGTTGTCACAGGGACGAATTACAAACTATATGTCATATACTGTGAAAATCTACGAAATGGCACAGCGGTACGACTGGCAATCTATATTGATGTATGACAGACAATATAGACATATGCAGGCTAACTATGGTTTCCCCTGAGGCTCAGACTCACAACATCTATGTCAGGTCACCCTACAGCCGAAATCTGTAAACTTTAATAAGCAGGAAAGAGGGCGAAAGAACCCATCTGCCAGGCCACAAAAATCACAAGAGGCATGTATTGTATACAATACGAGAGAGGGGTGTAAATTCAAGGCAAATTGTAAATATTCCCACGTTTGCATCGTGTGTAATCAGCCGCATCCCCAGTACACACATAACCAACGAGAAAATACACATTCGATGTCAAAAAATGTGTAGATCCCACCACAACTAACCCGCCTATGCCAAGACCGCCTATACGGGTGTCGTCTTGTCTCAGCAAATCCTTTGTGGAGTTATCTCCCCTGTACCGCCAAAGGCATGTGTGGGAAGGCCAATTGGTGAATGATATTGATGCTGAATTCATTTTAGATGGAATTAATAATGGATTTCCAATTATTGACCTTGATTCGGACTTAAAACCTGTGGAATGTAAGAACTACAAATCAGCAACAGATCCTGCTGTGAAATCGTCAGTAGATAAGCAAGTGTTGACGGAGGTCCTGGAGGATAGGTATGTGATATGTGATTCTAAACCGGATATTGTCAGTGCTATGGGGTGTATAGAGAAACCCGGCTCTACAGACATTCGGATTATTCATGATTGCAGCCGTCCCATGGGATCAGCCGTTAATGACTATGTTGATATCGAGAAATTCAAATTCCAAACAGTGCAAGATGCAGAGAAATTAATAAAACCAGGTTCATATATGGCTAAAGTAGATCTTAAGTCAGCGTATAGGTCAGTCCATATCCATCCGAAATGTTACCCGGCAACAGGGCTACAGTGGCATTTGCCAGACGCCGATTCGCCATGTTGGATGTTCGATACGCGCCTTCCATTCGGTAGTCGGGCTTCTCCCGGCATATTCAATAGACTCACACAGTCTATCCGTAGAATGATGTCCAATCACGGTTTCCATGGCACCATAGTTTACCTGGACGATTTCATTCTAGTTTACGACAGCAAAGAGGAATGTGATAAAGCACTCTCGTTCTTGATTAATCTGCTGCGTCGATTAGGTTTTGCCATTAGTTGGAGTAAAGTCACCTCACCAGCAACCAGTATTGTGTTTTTGGGCGTTGTTTTGGATTCTCTGGCTCTGTCTATGAGTCTGCCGAGGGAAAAAATTGCTGACATACAGTGCATTGTGGGAGAATTCTTGAGCAAAAAGAGAGCAACTAAACGCCAGCTGCAACGTCTGGCAGGCAAACTAAATTTTGCATCTAGTGTTGTTCGTGGTGGGAGAACATTCTTACGACGCATCATAGACTGCATTAATACCCTTAAGCAACAAAATCATAAAGCCCTCCTGACGGATGAGTTTATGAAAGATTTAATATGATGGAAAAATTACCTTACCACATTTAATGGCAAAACTTTCTTTTTAGAAGATATCCCAATTACTGCACTTGAAACTGATGCCTGTCCTATTGCAGGGGGCGCTGTGTTCGATAGTGACTGGTGTTATGTGAACTGGCAATTAGACTGGCCTGCAGCTGCAGATCTTCACATAAACTATAAAGAAATACTCAGTATTGTTATGGCAGCATATAAATGGGGCCATTTATGGGCCAACAAACGGGTACATGTGTTTACTGACAATTGTACAGCCAAAGCAATTATTAACAAAGGGACAAGTAAAAATACATTCGTCATGTCATGTCTGCGAGAACTGTTTTGTTTGTCTGCCACATACAACTTTCAAGTGAAAGCATATTATGTTAAAGGTAAACTCAATCATGTGGCAGATAGCATTTCTCGACTGCACGAAAAATATCATCTTAATAGAATGTTAAATGGGGAAATTCCAGTTGATATTGGTAATATAGCCTGCAATCATATGCCCCTGTCATCTTGGGCGCTCTTGCTTTTTGTAGCAGATGAGCTGACGCAAGCCTTGGATCTGGATATTTCCCTGTTCTGGACAGCCTCGTATGCGACCTCTACTAAGAAAACTCAGTCCTCTCAAATGCGAGCCTATTTGTATTTCTGTGTACTATGTCATGTATATCCGGTGCCAATTTCACCGAAAGATCTATGCAGATATGTTGCCTTTCTAGCCCGATCGTTATCCTACTCTTCTATTCTGCAATATTTGAATGTTGTAGGTAATGTGCGTAAAGAGCATGGTTATATTAACCCCTGCCTAGGACTATACCATATTAAAATGCTATTAAAAGGGGTTAGACGCATTAAGGGGGACACTGTACATAGGAAGTTGCCTATCACCCCCATGATTTTATTATCCATAGCCCATCTCCTAGATATGGATTCCATTAATGATTGTTCATTCTGGGCTATTTGCCTTGTGGCCTTTTTCGCCTTCCTTAGGAAGGGTAAGTTATTGCCCGCCCAGGCTACTGCTTTTAACCCATCATTATTTTTGACCCGGGGAGATGTCGAGTTCCACACATGGGGGTTGGTTATCTATATAAGATGGAGTAAAACTATTCATTTCAGAGAAAGAACTCTAGCTATTCCACTTCCGGCTATATCCGACCACCCCCTATGCGTGTACTCGGCTATCCACAGGCTGTTTAGCAAATCCCCTTCTATCCCTGTAGATGGGCCTATTTTTGTGGCTCTTGTCTCGGGTCACTTGGCCCCTGCCACCCACACCTTTTTTGTTAAGAAACTAAAAGACCTACTATGTCGTCTCGGTTATGACAGTAACTTATATTCTGGGCACTCTTTTAGGCGGGGTGGGTGTGGCTGGGCTTTCCAAAGTAGGGTTCCATCGGAATGGATCAAATTTATGGGTGACTGGCAAAGTGATGCCTATCTGAGGTATATTGATGTCCCTTTTAGCACTAAGTTACGTGCTCTCCAAACATTCGTCCAATCCATCCCTAAGCCCAGCTGGTCCTTCTCCCAGTTTACTACATTCACAATTTAACATAACTACGGTGACACTGTTTGGGTTTGGAGTATATGGATAGTGGCCCTATTCCACATATCGTTCATATTCATTGTTCCCACACAGGTTTTATGTATATTTACACTATTTTGCTTGTCGGTTAACAAGGTTACCAGATCACACTACGGTAACATGGTTACCAGCCTAGCCAGACTTATCTTGTTAATGCGGTATCTAAGGTGCGTAATCTAAGTCGCAGCAATCTAAGTCATAGTAATCTGTCACCATGTAATGAAAATTGGGGGCACATGCTTATTTGTGTTTTACATGTATGTTTTATGTTAATGTCACATTATGTATATGTATGTATATGTCTGTAATAAAGTCATGCCCAATCTGAATTGGCGTAGTCGTGTTCAAATTAAAGGTTTGACTAATGTAATTCGCGCAAGGACCCATCTGGAAAGTGTGTTGTTAGCCGGAAGTTAAATGTTTGCTGATAAAATGTGCATATGAACCGCATGTCCAACCAGGAATTTGACAGTAATGTTCTCTGGTTGATGTATTAAGTCACTTCATATAGCCTGATATAAAGAGTTCGCGCTGTGGCATTATATGGGACCCATCATCAAGCCACTATGTTTTCATTGTAAATTAAGCCTAGATCGACTTTCTCTACACATCAATTCGATCCGCGTGTTTTACTGTTTCGAGTGTTTAGTTCAATCTCAAACATTTTGCTGCAGACGTACCGGTGAATAACTTGATCATGTATGGTCATCGATTTGGTCTCTCAGCCATAATAAAATAGTACTAAAGGACATTTATTCGATGAATTCATTATAACAATTAATATTAATGTGTTAACCAGGAACGGGTGATACAATCCTGTCGTTTTACGATATGAAACTAGTTGGATCACTCCACGGCACGTCTATGAAGTATGGCTCGAGAAAACACCGGTTACTCGTCCAATATCAAGATGGCCGCTCCCATGTTTACTGAATTCAGATATGCGCTGCGCCGCCGGAAATAATACCACAATCACCAGTCAGATTTGGGGACAGGATTCCAAAAGTAAAATAGTAAATAGTCATAACGCGTGCGGTGGAAATGGGCCGAACTGCACAAATATCAAACATTTATAAACAATGTTTCTATTTGTTACCAAATCAAACCTGTTTCAATTCATGCCATTAATCTCCGTCAGGAAGACGATACAACGTAGAAAACGGAAGTTAAAACTAAAAGTTAGCTCCCCTAGCGGAGAGTTGTCCGCCCCTAGGAGACTCTCCCATCTATCCCAGCGGCATTACTATAAAGGCTCTGCTCAAACCATTCTCGTCCTCTATTCTCATTGTAATTACCGAGACCTGTAGTGTTTAAGGCCGGCATGAGGGGACGGAAGGAGGGTCAATCAAATTGAAACAGGTTTGATTTGGTAACAAATAGAAACATTGTTTATAAATGTTTGATATTTGATTCCCAAATCTTAAACCTGTTTCAATTCATGCCACAGTACCAACATATGGAGGCGGGAATCTCGGCCTTGTGGTAACTCCCATAGCAGGCTAGTAATCGCTGGAACGACACAGACATGGGTATAAATCCGAGACAATAATACTCAACAAGTTAGCCCTGGTCACAGCCGTAAAGGGTAATTGAAGGAGTTGATACAGTAGTACTTATCTGAGTGTCTCCATCCATGTAGCTGTGCTCGTGGTGTGGTACACATTTCCACCAAGTTGTAGGATACCCGGGCACCATAGGCAACAAGAAGGTCCCCTTGGTAGGCACTGTATGTATTGGGGGGGAATCAGCCACAAGCCCTTGCATACAGGGAGATCCTTGGTCCGACCGTAAGTAAGGGGAGGGCGTACACTACCCGAATCTTGGAAGGTACCAAGTCCACACCACTCTCAGTTCGCAAGCCTCTTGAGGTCAACTCACCATACTTGGAGTGATGAAGGATGCGTTGGAATTGCCGTGCTTGCTCTCTGGGTCCGGCTGCGCAACGTCAACTCCCTGTACTGTCATCACTACTGTTGACCCTAGGCCTGGAGCAGGTGTCTTTTGAGTTGAAACGCAGAGGACCCAGCTGAGACATCTAGAAGGGAGTCAGTTTCTGAAGAACACAAGCAAATTTTCAGTTAGGAGTAAACCCTATCCTGGTGTCAGGCCTTCATTGGTGATTATAGAATCCACGGCCGGTCAACTGACTTATTTCTACCTTCTGAGATGCCTTTTATCATATAATGTATGTAATAATAATAATATCACTGAGATGAGATGATACAGCAAGATGGCTGTCTTGCCGCGATGGTGACAATTTTGCCGCACCCCCCCCCTTTTTCTGAAATTACTCACAACGTGCTGGGTAGCCACCAGTGGCCCAAGCGTGGTCACACTATTGATTGCACTGTCATATCTCTCAGACAGAAATTAGTGAACGTGGAGTTAATTGTTCAGGCACAAGACAGGACAATGTCATGGAGGGGCCAGTTCTTCCATAAAGGCCATGACGCAGCGATGGCACGAATCACATTAGAAGAAGCAGAAGACAGTAGTGGGGGCGTCAATGGTATATCTACCTTCTGCCAATTGATAAGACTATTTTATGGTCTTCTTCAACTACGCGGCTTTTTTAAATATCAAGTCTTGCTGACAGGCGAAGGGACAGAATAACCGTAGCCGAGAGCCGCGAACGGAATCGGTACGAGTAAGATAGTGGCGGATGGCTCGAACAGGACATAGCAGAAGATCGTCCTCGAGGCCATGTACAAAGTCTGACAACGCAGGAATGGAGTACGAACGTTGAGCGCACGGACCTGAACGAACAGACTCATTTTTGGCGATAAATTCAGGAATGGGCCGAAAAGGAATGCAAGACCAATCCGCTGTCCAGGTCATAGAAGATCTTTCAAGAGCATGAAGTTCAGACACTCTGGACGCCAAAGCAAACGCCACCACAAAGGCCGTCTTATAAGACACAGCTTTTATAGACGCGGACTCTAAGGGTTCAAAAGGTGGTATAATCAGAGCACACAGAACCACACCGATATCCCATTTCGGTAACAGTTGGCGAGTACAACGCGACTGTAATGCGAAGGCGCGAATAAGCGCAGAGATATTATCGTTAAGGCTAATGTTGGTACCAAAGGTAAGACGTAACACCCTAGCCAGAGCAGATCGATAGCCTTCCATGGTGCTAATATGAGACTTCCTATCCTGGTGAAGGTGAAGGAGGAAGTCAATTACGAGGGAAATAGAGTCGGGAACGGTATCACGTCCTCGGCACCAGGACAAATAAATCCGCTGTAGAGACCGAACCCGAAAACGAACGTAGTGAGTAAGGTCCTACATATAATAAACAACCCTAAGGTTGATGACAGAACCATAATGTCAAAGTCTAACCATTGGTGTAACGGTCTATACAGGAATAAAGTACTTGATGGAGAAAGTCGGAACAACTGTCCCCCAAGTACACCACGAAAACATTGTGTTGTTTAAGCACAATCCTAAGGTAAATGGATCTCAACATAATGTTTGTGTGTTAAAGTCAACATGGTTCTGTGTTAACACAACACTGTGCTGAATTCAATTAAAGGCGACTAGTCCGTCATTCACAATCCCGCCGTCGTCCTCAGAGAATATCCACGTCCATAATCCAAAGACCTATTCCATATAACAGTATTTGACCAAATACTGTTGATTCCAATACAATTTTGATATTCTGAACTCAAGACTGGAAACAACAAGGTCTGAACAGAACTCTCTTCGTAGAGTAACGACGAACCTAAGTAAATCACAATGTGAAAAACCCGAGAGGAATTGATACAAGTGGAAGGTGGACGCCAAACGAACGGACTTTTCCTCCCGCCGACGACCGACGATGGAGAATCAAAGGAAGTGCCGATGAATGGATATAAAATATGCATCTCGCAAATGAAGAAATGACGTGACAAACGGCGTTATGGCGTACCGGAAACGTCTAACCGATGTAAGAGAACGACGCACAGGTGTACGAGAGACACATGACGGCGTAATGAACATGTCGTCAAGGTGTAACAGGAAAGCGTAATGTGAAAAATGCGAGAAACGTTGTATATGATAAACAACGTAGTGATTTCCTCATTCACAACAACTTAATGTATATACATGCTCACAATGGAGCAGGATACAAACTTATAAAAGTACACGACGTAACAGAAGGGCGTTGCAAACAGTAACCCCGAAGTCGATTGTAATAATTTTCCTTCTCTTTAAACGCAGTAGAGATGAACATATTAAATGTTTGTAGCGTTAATCACCAAATGTAAGCTCAATGAGATAAATGGGATTATGGATCTTTGTGTCAGTGAACATGAATAATGTGTCAGTGAACATGGTTACATTATGACCTCTCCCGATGTAATTTGTCTCCTGTACATGAAATTCAGTACTGGAGTTTTATATGGAGAGAATATTAAACATTTACAACAATGTTACTATTTATAACCCAAATAGTCACACAACCGACATCCAGAACAAAGATTTTTCCAGGTAACCAAGAAAGATCCTCAAAGAATTTTAAATTCCCGAAGAGAGGAAATACATTTAAAGTCTCTCGCCGGCAGGAAAGTGAGGTTATTCAAAAATTTAGAATTTGAAATGACCTAGCACGAACAATTTGTCGAGAAGAAGAACAGTAAGAACATTACTAAAAAGCAGTTTGATGCTCTAGTAGACTGTACCGGTAATACATACTTGGTAGAAAAACCATAGAAGACTTCACGACTTACGTGTCATTAGGCTTGATCCTTGGCCGGCCAAATACATTCCCACTCATGCTAGTAATTTTAAATTTTCTCAAAGGGAAGAAATTAAAATTAGTGCATAACTCCATCTGAATTACAAGCGTAATACAGTATGCAGATGGGACCAACTTGGTGTGAAAGAAAACAAATCACAATGTAAACAACATAAATTTGTGTTTCAAGAATAGCACACTTTCACAATAAACAAGGGTGAGTGGGTGAATAGGTTTACTCACTCACGTAAACCAACACGTGATCTCATTGTTGTTCGACAGACCCTCAATTACATAAAGAGATCAGTAAAGAAGCTCATTAAGATGCGACAAAGGGTCGTAGTAAATAGGGTTGAGTTGTGATTACGTAACACAAATGCAACAATCACGCTTCATATTCAAGTCAGCATGAAAGGCATATACAACCTCTGTAAGATCTCTCTTGAACACAGTATATCAAAATCAACGTAATAATACTTGATATAACAAGAGATTACATTTTGGTAGGACCAAGGAACTGAATGTATGAAGGTGAACCTACCAAAACTGCAAGTCCGAACAGAAGTTACAACAACAACATGAAAGTCGACGGGCTGCAAATAAGGTATCAGATCTCCCCGGCGGGAAAAGACGAAACCCCCGCCGGCGAGGATACTATTTACAATCCTACTTGAGATTTACACAAACTCAATGCATAAAATTCATGAATCAACGAAACAAAACCTGTTCGTTTATTGTAGAGATCACAATAGGCCTTAAAAGCTCAGCACTAAAAGGCAGACTTACAGAAATGCCGGGGACTAAATACAAATCTGTCACAAATTGAGCAATAACAAACGAGGTCGCGAGAGCCCGTAAAAACCCACAACAAACACAGCGGCTCGAACTCATTGTTCGTGTGGAGACGCGATATTGAATACACATTGTCTCCCTCACGCAGGACTGTGTTATCAGATAAGCCCGAGATTCATATTGACTTCAGAAAATATCGTCGGGCAATAATTTCAAGATATAGAAAATTTTGAAAACTCTGACAAGAGCCAATTAATTTAGCGACGTACGTCCGAAGACAATAAACACAAAATTTTGAAAGACAGAAATGTGAAAGAAAACTATCCCCAAAATATTACCTATTTAATCACCATCGAACCATTGACAAAAATGACATAGGTGAGATAACATACGGCGAGGAAGCATTCTTTTGTCTGACATTTAATACGAGGGAGACCATTATTCGAAGCAGACGGCATATCCGGCACCAACGCTAAAAGCGCATCCAATTTATCCGAAAAAACCATCATTGACGTATGTTCCTAACTTTTCACTGAAGAAAAGGAATCAACAGATGAACTCGACGAGACCGAAATGGGCGAACGAGTGATATAACTTCAGCGAGAGGTTGACAAATCGTGGACAACCGCATGCTTCAAGAAACGGAGTCTGCGACTGACGAACATGGTGACTTATATAAGAAGGTGAGACCGAAAGACGTGGCAAACGGCGTGGAGGTGTAGGAGAACGTCGAGTCGAAGTACGAGAACGGCATACCGGAGAATGGGAAGGCCGAAAATAGTACTAGAATTCCCGGTGGACGAGAGCTACGACGAACATGTGAATACAAAGTGCGGCGCCTTAAAAATCTCACACCCCGGGATACAAACTCAGATCCTCTAAAATTGAAGTCCCGTAACATGTCATTTACGCTATTATAGAATCGCTGATTCATCGATAGTCGAAACCGCAAAACAGCAATTTTGACACTCAAAAGGTGGGTCCGAACGACCCACCATAAAACGAGAAACGGATTTAGAACTGCGTTGATTTAACCCGCAAAGGAGAAACCGACACACAACGACGGTTATTTCGTTTAGAGGTAACGGAGTGTGATAAACCA